>JAOQML010000009.1:19484855-19506194 GCA_027568935.1 Erythroxylum urbanii
TATTTATAATTTTAAATTTATATGACTAATAATATATTTTTAATTATTTATATAATAATTAATAGTTTATTAAATCAATAGGCATTTTAGTCATTTTATCTCTTTTCAACAACTACAACTGTACTTGCTAAACACCTATTGTTACGTTTCAGAAGTTACCAAAACGGCAATCCTAAATATATAAGTACTTATTGAAAATAAGTATTTATCATTTCAACAGGTTATCTACCGTCGTCATTTTTCCAAACCAAGCCTAAGTGTGCTCCAAACTTATTCAGAACGGTATGAAATAATAAATAATATTATTTTAGTATAATTCTAACTGGACTTCGGATCAGCCTTCTAGACCCGAACTCGATCTGAATTCTTGTCAACTCGGATCTGCCCTTAACCTTTACAATGGCAGGATATCACTTTCACGTGCTAATTACTGCTATTGCACCATTAAAATAAGTGAAATCAGTCGTAAGAAGTATGAGTTAAATCAATTACAGGCCAGAACGGAAGTTGGCCCAGCGAACTTAAAGCCTAGCCGAACAGAACAGATCTAATATCACAATCCAGAATAAGGAACCTCCCGAGCTTACCAGATCTAACGACCCTCCAAGAATTTACGAAAACTAAAACACAGAAATTCTTTGTAGGAAGATCAAATTCAATCCTTTTATACCTTTAGTTTGAAGTTGGAGTCGAATTTATTGAGATTTTGTGTGGTTCGATGGCGAGGATCAAGCCTCAGGCTCTGTTGCAACAGAGCAAGAAGAAGAAGGGACCGAGTCGAATTAGTCCAACTACCATCTTTCTTGGCAGCTTGATTCTTCTTTTGGCTGTTTTCTTCTTGTATTCTACGTACACACACTGGTCGCTGAGGTTTCGATTACTTCACTAAATTATTACGTTATGTTTTCTTCTTCTTGGTCCTGAAAAGTTACTTGTGACCATTAGTTATTTTATGAAGTTCGAACTTTTGATTAAATGCAAAGAATTACGATGCTTGTAATCTTTGATAAGTTGTCTGTTGCTAGTTTAAGACATATATATCTATCTCGTGTTCTAGGTCAAAACTCCAGGCTCAGAAGGGTGAATCAGGCTATGAGGTACTACTCGATTTGTTCTCTGTCTTTTTAAATTTTATGGATATGATGCCAAATTTAAGTTTTTCAGTTACGAATGGTATGAATCATGGGAAATGTTTCAACTGATGCTAACATTGTTGTTGCAAGATTTTAAGGTTGTGTTTGTCGCGGCATGCTTTAAAATTATTTCCATAATGGGATTGTAGTTCATGAATCGGTTTCTTTATGTGCTGTAGGATCAGGCATTTGCAGATTCAAACAAAGCAGATCTCCCTGGATATGCTGTATGTAATTTTTTGTGCTCAGACATTTTAATCTTGATGTTGCATGTTCATTAATTGTTCAAAATTCTAGGGTTATGGTCTGAAATGCATGTTGAACTCAAATAGGCATAAAGTAGAAGCAGTTCTTTCTATACACCAAGAAGAAAATTAGTGTTTGAAGTTTCCTAGCCCACCCAACAACCAGGAAAAAGGATGAGATGCGTTTGGTTCTTAGTTGGATGGTCATTTTGTATACTGTACACAGAACCATGGCATGGTGAGGAGGATCTAGCTATCTAATCAGGGTGAAGCATTTCACACTAGTAATTCATTGAGGGAGGGTTTGATCTCATGGCACTGATGATGAATTTATCTCAAGCTAACCCCACATTTATGATTTCAGTATTACTAATTATAGTCCTTTTTTTGATGGATAATTAAGATTTTATGTGATTTAATAAATTTTCCTCCATGTTTTATTAGATTTTCAGTACACCAAAAGGTTTAATAACAGTGGAACTTTTCAAGGATATTTCTCCTGGAGTTGTTTTCAAGTTCATCGACTTATGGTGAGTACCAGAAATCATTTACTCCACCGATGCCAATACTCTTTCTATTCTGGGTTCTTTAGTTATTGTTTGGAGGATGCTCTTGTTGATTAGTGTCCTTAAGCTTGTGATCTGTGTCGTTCCTTTGAAATTTTCGTTTTCATTTTGCCAAGATTAGAATTGGGGAAGGGGGCTTGGAAGCTCATGTAGGACCCTGGTTAGCGATTGACCATGTCAAAACCAAGTACATCACAGAAGTAGAAAGTGGTTTACAACACCTGATGGTAGTGGTTGTGCTTACTTAAACGATCAGAAGTCCTCACAATCACATGGTCACATGATTGTTATTGCTAATTTGTGTGGTGATCGTACTGAAGTTTAAGCTAGCTCGTGAATCACATCGTGTGCAGCATATCTTTTTAAGATGTTGCTTATTTCTCAAAACGTCGATAACTGCATGCTTCACTATGAAAGAGGTTGTCTTCCTTGCTTTTCTCATCATTAAATCCTTTCTCCTTGATCTATACGACAAACTAGAACTGATGCCAACATTTCTTTCATAGAAGAAGCATGTACCGACTTAGGATTGTCGACTAATATTGACGTTGGTTTTGCAGTCAAAAAGGTCACTTTAAGGGGATGCGTTTCCGACGGGTAATAAAGAATTATGTGATTCAAGCAGGGGATGTCAACGATCTTCATGCAGAAGATTGGACTTTAAGAGGGAAGCATTCCAGTAAGCTTGATACAAGGTTACTAGCCATAGTCCTATGTTTCTCCCTTTATGTACTATTATGTGGAACGTGTAGAGATGATTTTTGGTATTTTCCACCAGTTTGAAGCACGAGGCATTCATGCTTGGTACTTCCAAAGCAAAACATGTTGACAAAGGGTTTGAGCTTTTCATTACCACTGCACCAATCCCCGACCTGAGTGAGAAGCTAATAGTTTTTGGACGAGTTGTCAAAGGAGAAGACGTTGTTCAGGTGACAAACAACTTGAGTTCTTTCTGGTTGATGTCCTTATCTATTTTTATTCATTTTCATATCTGTGCGGTTTTAGTTAGTTAGCACCGTGTAACTAACGTTGACCCACGATTTACACGATGAACCTAGGGGCCCCTTTGTGCTACTACCAACAATTGTGTTTGCTTGTTTGTTAGAGCGACACATGGTAAAATTTGCAGTGACGGATACTGAAATATTACATTTTGTTCGACTCTTAACTGTGCCTCATGCATGGTCAGAATTAGATGGACTTGCTCAACAAATCCTGCTAAGATACTCAATGGTAACTATCATTCTGAATACTGACCTTTCCTCAAATAATGCACTTGCTCAGGAAATTGAAGAGGTCGACACAGATGAACATTATCAACCTAAGTCTGATATTGGGATAGATGGCGTGACCTTAAAGCATCAAATCTAATGTCTTTTAGGCTACTACAAATCTTTTCTGTTCTGGCGTCCATCTCACATCGTTTGTACAAAGCCCGTCTTCTGATTAAAGAAAATCCTGCCCAAGGATTTTATACCTTGGTATGAGTGGTGACTTTGGGGTGATGTAATTGTCAGTTGGGATGATTAAAAAGATGTGATATTTCTCGTAGCCTGATGATAACCGGTGAGTGGATCTTGTTTCATCGGCAGTTTCTTCGCCTTAGTTCCTCTTTAGTTTTTCTTTTTCCTTTTTAATCTTTTGCTCCCTGAGGGTATTAACAATCAGCTTGAACCTTTGTGATCTAGTGTTGCATCCTTCTTCCTTATTTTTATTCAACCCAATATATAGACTGATTCTAAAGGAGTAATCTATTGCCTAAATTGCAGCATAAGAATCCTGTGGAACAGGCAGAAATAACTATTAAAATGACCTTAAGGTGAAGAATACAAATCACCAAAAGTTGAACAAACTTCACAACATGAGAAGGAAACATCTATCAATCTATACAAAAAAAACTCAAGTGACGAGGAAATGTAACAAATAGCAGGAAATAAAGATCTGTCTAAACGCCATCAAAAGAGAGAAATTTATTTGCTTCAAAAGCACCAAGAGAGGTCATTGTAGAAATTAAAAAATTCAGATAAACTAACATAACGTGTTCTTATCTGAATACAAAAATAAATATTTTGAAGAAAAAAATATGGGAAAGAAAATGAATGTAGAAAGAAAGTAACACCAAAAAAGGAAGAGGAGGGGGATGCTAACAGCCTACTTCTAGGTAAGATCGAATGTCAAAAAGACAAGCCATTTAAGGGAGAGTTTCTGACGGAGAGAGAAGAGAAAGATTTGGAGAAGAGTAGGCTCTATTCTTTGGAGAAGCGGATTGTGGATTTGATCATATATTATGACCCCCTACACTTTTTTACCCCCCCTCTCAAATCCGATTCTACACATGAAATATGAATTGGTAACTGTTCCATTGCAATCATTGCGATTTCATTTTTTCTTATTATTCTAACTACCTGAAGTAGAATGCATTAAATTATGCTATAAGATTTCTAATCTCGATAAGTGGGTGTTCTTCGATTTCACTAGTAAGTGGAGCTAAGTCAACCTACAATATGAACCTTTTCGTCTCTTAATTAAGCAACTCTCTACTCTAGTATCTTTTAAGCCTCCATAGCTATGAATAATAAGCAAACGTGTCAATATACAAGGAGAGATATTCCTCCGTCTCATTTCATTCACAGTGGTTTGAACTCTCTCTGGATGACCTAATCTCAAAAGTGTAGAAAAGCAAATTAAGCATTAAACCAACAGTTTGCAATCTAAGTAAACCTCATTTGCAAACAGCAAGTTCAAAATTTTCTAACAGAACTAATTACTCGATCAAATTACAGCGTGAAAAAGAATGGAAAACATAATTTGCTGCCCCCCTATAACTTGAAAACGTTAGAAGCACTTCAAAGTGGACACACTTTTCTACTACAGATTGCCCACAAATTGACAATGGCGATAAATGTTGTTAATTAATATCAGCCAGATGACAAATAGTGCTCTTTGCGTAATCAAAGCTGGTCACCTATACGAATGGCTAAAATCTACGAGGGGCATACCTCTTCAAGCAAGTTCTCAAGATCAGGGCTAATTTCAATGCCATCTTCCTCCAACAGCTGGCGCATTTCAGGAGCCAACTTGCCAGCAGCTATGTATGTTTTAAGCCACGAACTGTAAGCATTGGAGTCCAGACAATTATGATGTTTCAAAACCTTGGAGAATTTCTCAGCGCCCTCAACGTCTTTCTCTTCCTGAAAATGGTGAAAGAAACTATTTACTGTCTCCTGTTTGGGCCGCCATTCAGACTCCTTAGCTTCAGAGAAAGCTTTGTTTAGGTGATCCAAAGCTGTATCCAACTGACTGTTCTTCAAAAAGTAAACCATAAATAACTCCCGAGCCTTAAAGAAATGTCCTTTCGTCTTCTTAAGAGCATCATTAAAGAGATTTATAGCTTCATCGGACATGTCTTGCTCCAAATAGACTCTTATAAGGACAGTTGGCAGCCTCATATCATAATAAGTGCACTTGGACTGCCACTCCCAGAAGCATTTTCTGATACCCTCTACATCTTTTAAGATTGCAAGAGCATGAAACATCACAAGATAACTCATGTTGGTTGTAGTAGTGAAAGAAGATTTTAGGGAATTCCAGATTCGCTTTACCTCGCCAAGGTTGGAAGTACCAGCATACAAGCTAATCAGAAAGTGGTAAGGATCCCGAATGCGAGTGTTCATTGCAGCCTCTAGCTCTTTCAGAGCTGATTCAGCTTTATCAAAAAATCCAGCCTTCACATAGATTGAAGCCATGTTAGCATAAGATGTCCAATCACAATTGCCTTTATTACCTTCTTTCATCTCATTCAGCACTTTGTCTACCCCCTCAAAATCATTTAAGGCTCCACAGCTCTGCATCCAGGTATTGTACGTGAAAGTGACAAGGGGGATTTTCCTCTGCTTCATTTCCGCTACTAAGGTAGGAATCTTCTCAGGATGGCCCAATCTCATATATAACGACATAAGATTGTTATAAGGTAAAGAACTGGCAATCAGTTTCAATTCATCCATTTTTTGAAAAGTATCCAGTGCCTTGTTAAGCATAAGTTCTCTACAATAACAATTCAGAAGAGCACCGTAAGTCATCTGATTCTTTGCAGACGGTGAGAGGCTGCTGAAGTAATTCTCAGCTGCAGCTATTCCTTTGATTTTTCCTATAAGATCCAGACGAGTGGCGCAATCTGCATGTGAGATACTCAATTTCCTCTTCTCCATCCACTCAATTATCTCCATAGCATATCATATGAGTATAGTAAGTAAAGGAGTTGAAGACTAAAACAATAACATTGGAAATGAATGAGAAACAGGGAACAGACCTCAAGTGCGTGTTGAAACTTGTGATACTTGCGCAACTCTTTAATGCAACTAACTAGCTCTGATTTCACTATAGGGTTTCCTTCCATTACGTATTCATTCAGAGTCTTCCTAACGGAACCTCCCGTCGCCGCTAGCTCCGACAACCTCTTGTACAACCTCCTGGACGCTTCCCGACGAGCTGTTGTCTCCAACCCCACCTCCGCAATCGTACACAGCTGCCTCAGTAGCCACGATCCGGCGGAGATCAGACGGTTGGGGTTCGTCGCCAATCGCCGAGACTGCATCATTGTTGCTCTTTTATGCCTCCATCACTCTGAACCACAGGGTTTTACTTGGCTGAGATTTTGGAAAACGACGTCGTAAGCTACTAGCTGTTCTTTGGCATATTTTGATTTTATTTATTTATTTCTCCACTCCAGTAAACGACCAAAAAGTAGTTGCAAACAAAGGCAATGGTGGCTCTTTATCGTCCACTCTTTTCTGTCTCTTCAAGCCCTCGCGAACATGTGCTCCAGAAACATAACTCCCAAGTCTCCTGCTCCTCGCTTCGATCCGAACCGGTTCGTGTCTTTTCTTTTCTTAATTTCTGCTCTTCCTCTTGGATTTATGAGCACTGCAATCTGTAGGTTAAAGCTGAATACAAGCTCCAGTTGTTGGACAACTTGTTCCTAGCTTTGTTTCGTAACAAAATGGCCAAGGTCAGACATTTTAGAAAGATAACATGTTCCTAAGTTGTTGGGTTTATGTTGTACTAAAAGTTGGAATGATGACAGGAGGTTGGTTGGGATTCCGAGAAGCCTGGGTATGACGGGTTGATTGATGTGGCCAACCGTCTAATGTTAACTGGAAGAACTAACTCTGACACCAGAGACTCAGCGGTACAGCAGAAATTTCTTACTCATTATGTTCAGATAAATTTCTTACTAAAATTCATATTGCAGATTCATAATGTGCGTATTATTACTTGGCACAGGTTAGAATATTAAGGTCCCTGTTTCCTCCGCTTCTTTTGGATTTGTTCAAACTGCTTATATCACCTTTGGCAGGAGGCAAAATAGCTGCCATTATGGTTGGTGAGTGTTATGTCTCCTTTCATGCTTCAGATTAAGTGTTGACCTAATGAGTTGATCCAACTTATTGTGTTCTTTAGCGAGAGTGACGGCAGTGACTTGTCAATGGCTTATGGGGACATGTACAGTTAATTCTATTGATCTTCCTGATGGGACCTCCTGGGGGAGTGGGGTAATGTGTCTTCAACCTTGATTATCTTACCAGAAACTGGTAATAATATGTCTTGTTTAACTAGCAACCAATCCTGAACCCAAGTAATGGTATTATGGAGTGCAGGTTTTTGTTGAAAGATGCAAGTATTTAGAAAAAAGCAAATGTGTCGGGGTTTGTGTGAATACCTGTAAATTTCCAACGCAGGTAAATGGCCAAGTACTGAACTATTTGAACTTCGTCAAGGCTTTTAGTTTTACATATCATCCAACTTTATGTTATTGCTCTCTACTCTAGACCTTTTTCAAGGATTACATGGGAGTACCTTTGCTGATGGAGCCTAATTTCAACGATTACAGTTGCCAGGTAGAATGTTAGTCACTATTGTTTTTGACACCCACTGAAAAGGGACAGACCTTCTATTCTCATAAACTAATTTCTTTCTACCAAATTTCGTCAACACAAAATTGATTAGAACAGAGTTAGAACACCGATAATGGTACAGAAAATTTCATCTGCTGAAACGGAGTTATTATACAGGCTTGTTTTTCCTTATTTTAACATCAAAAACTGAAAATATATGAAAAGATTACGTCGCCCTTTCACCAGAAAATCTTCTTCCTTCCTTACTATCAACCATAACATCATTTTACCCTTCAGTAAATGTAATCGAGCTTGCTCCAACCAAGCCATGACGTTTACTCTAATCTGACAGTTCAAGTTTGGGGTTCTTCCTCCATTGCCTGAAGATGATGTCGCCTTCAAAGAGCCTTGCCTGGAAATATGCCCAATTGCAAGTCGTCGGAGGGAAGTTGCACAGAACTTCAAAGTGGTTCAATGTCCTAAGGCATAAACTGCTTAATGTTTACTGATCGTGAATCCATGATCTCCGGATCACAAATCCTTGTAAATGCTTTAAACAAAAAGTTTATATCAAATAAGCAATGCTTTGCGTATTACAAGTTTATGCAACAGCTACAAATAGCCAAACATAATGGAAGACTGCAAATGCAACTCATATTCGATGAACCTAAAGTTAGCCTTAGGGTTGATATCATCAACCCACTCCCCTATCTTGAGATGAGCATCAATGCTCAGAACTTAGCTAGAAGATGAACACGAGTCTTGAAAGATGGCACTCCTGTTCGAGACAGCAGACAAGAAGTAGCTTCAACACTACACATATTTCAATTACGACGTCTACAAGGTCAGTGAGAATAAATACGAACAATTCCCCTCATTTCTCAAGCAATATTCACCAGTGGAACAATTGTTTGCCAAACTCCATCGACTGTACATCTATCTTGTAATTTTTATGAACATTCCTGTCAAAATCCAAGCTCACAACTATTACAACAAAATGAAGCTATCTTATAACAACTAAGAAAAGACGCTTGAAAAATAAAAGCCATTTCAAGAAGCTCTTAAAGCATAAATAACCGCATGATATCATTACAAGTTGCGTCATAGAATACATAAGTCCTCGTCACAGTAAGGCAACTTTCAGTGATCTTTATAAACACTAACGGTCCCAACCAGAGGGCCTCCTCCTTTCTCTACTCCTATCTTTCGAACTGGGAAAGCCAAAAAGAAACATCAAACAAAGTCAGAACGACAATTTGCATCATTTTAACAAGAGCACTGCTAAAGGAAACAGAGATAGTCAGCAGAAAACCTAACCTTTCCATGTGCTTCTGACTTGTGTTTCTGGAAGAATTCTGATTGGATGGCTGACTTGAATTTGAGTCTCCACCCAGAGAACCTGCAGACACAAATCCAGATAGCATACTAGTTGTCTGGCTTCGATTTATATCTCCACCAATTGAGCCACCAGAGACAAATCCACTCAATGCTCGTCTATTACTGAAGCCATGACTTTGAGAGTTCGATGAAGCAGCAACAAAGTTGTTCTTGAATTGTGCCATCACTCCTGTCCTCAGCGAATTAACAGCAGCAGATCTACTAGAAGCAGCAGGAGATGAGGTAGTATTGGACTCTGGATTGTATCCGATACCAAGACCAAAATCCACCCCACGCACACCACGACCACTCCCACCCCTTCCTTTACCCTTCTTTCCACCTGCATACGGCATTACACTTTATGAAAAACACCTCACAGAAGATATTACAAATCCAGAGGGGGAAAGAAGAGCTTCACAAACAGACAAGAAAAAATTCTTGGCAGGGTACTTTGCAATGAAATTTAATGTACAAAAATGATGTAAAGATCATCTCTCACATTGTATTAAGGAAAAAAGGTTTCCATGCTAAAGTAAACTCCAAAAGCATTCACTAGCAGGTGTTGCTAACTTTAAGATAAAGAAACAAGCTATAAGCACATAGAAAGAGTTATAACTATCAAGCTCTTTAATGCAAAATAGAGAAAGCATACCTCCTTTTCTTGCATCACGCTTGGACCTGAATCTCCCATCCTAATGATTTACATGGTAAATGTCACTTAATGATTGTGGCACACGCAGATCAATTATATTTAATAATATCATTCATAATTTGGTCTATGAGAAAATAGTGGAAGAAAATTACAATAATACTACAGTATAGTAAGCTAATTATAGAATAAAACAGAAATAGCCACACCAAGAAAGATAAATAAGAAACCACGAGTAAAGCCAACAAGAAAAATCCAAAATGAGACCTTTTCAAATGAGCAACTTTTAAATTCTACAAATATATTATAGCTAATACCTTCTCATTTCTCATATAATGGCACCAAGTTGTGTGCCAAGTTGTCTATCTAGTTGTATTTATTTGATTCCTTAAATAATTTTAGGAATGAACCGAACAGCTGTTTTCCACATATTAAAGATGATCGTTATCTAATAAACATAAGCCAGATCATGCGATTGGGACACTAAAATCTCAGTACCTACAACATTGCATCACTTAAAGATTCAATAAATGACATTTTAAGGCCTCAAACTTGAAAAAGTAATTATCGAGTATAATTACCTTCATGGCAAGATCCATAAGTTCCGTGGAGACATTCTGACCGGCAGCAATTAAACTGTTGACTAATTCACCTGCAAACCGTGCCTCTTTTTGAGTTATGAGAGTGTACGCTATCCCATCCTTGTCACCAGCGCGACCAGTTCTACCAATTCGGTGAACATGCATGTCCATGTCCTTTGCAATATCAAAGTTTACAACTGACTTAATCGACTTGATGTCAAGGCCACGAGCAGCAACGTCAGTTGCAATAAGAACATGATATACACCAGACTTAAACTTCTGCAAGATCTCCATACGAGAAGCTTGGTCCTTGTCACCATGAAGAGCTGCTACTTTAAACCCCTTCTGAGCCAGTTGTGATTCAATGTCATCCACGGTTGCTTTCTTAGAAGCAAAAACTAGAACATCACCCTCGTCAATCATTGCCGGAAGCTTTTCAAGAAGCCAAGGCATCTTCTCAGCATCAGAAGGAATAACCTGAACAACCTGAGTAATATCCTCATTTGCCATCCCCACCTCCCCCACAGTAACTCTTACAGGATCAGTAAGGATCTCTCTAGCTAACTTCTCAACTTTGCGGGGCATTGTAGCTGAAAACAGTAAGGTTTGCCGATCTGGCCGAATCTGTCCAACAATTGACCTTACTTGTGGTTCAAATCCAAGGTCAAACATCCGATCAGCCTCGTCAAGTACCAAGTAAGTTGCTCTCGACATGTTTAAGGCCTTCATCTTTAACATGTCAATTAATCTTCCAGGAGTAGCAACAACAATGTCACAACCTGCCTTAAGTTCCTTGAACTGCTCAAGCTTACTCATTCCACCATAAACAGCAGAGACTCGTATCCCTTGAGATTTAACAAATTTCTTAGCCTCCAAAAATATCTGGTGGGCCAATTCTCTAGTAGGCGCACATATGACACCAATCGGACCCTCTTCTTTCTGAAGTTCAGGCTGATCCATAATGTGTACAATCATGGGAAGCACAAAAGCTGCAGTTTTCCCAGAACCAGTCTTCGCTATACCAATAATATCTCTCCCAGAAAGCACGATTGGCAAAGCTTGGCACTGTATAGATGTAGGCCTCTCATATCCTTGTTTTGCAATAGCATTCATCAATTGAGTTGAAAACCCACAATCTTCAAACGTCTTAATCGGCCTAGGAACATCAAAACCCGACACACGAATAGCCAAACTCTTCCTATAATCCACAACTTCTTGGTCGCTCATCCCTAGAAACACGAAATTTAATCGAAATACAATTAAGAAAACAAGAAACAATTCATACCATTCATATTACGACTACTGAACCTTAGTTTCACCTGAAATTGAGGGCGTTTCTTCATAAAAGTCCTTATTAAACGCTTCATAATCAATAGAGCTATGGTCCAAAGCAGGAATGGGCTCAATCTTCTTCTTATCAACAACCACCGGATTATCATCAGAATCATACTCAACCATCCCAGCATCCACAGCCTTCGCGACGGCGTAAACTTCCTCGTCAGAGTCATAACCGGCGTGAAGCGCATCCTGAGCCAGAGTCAACCCTAAATCCTTCTTCGCCTTTAGAAAGCTCTCGACAGGATCGTCCTCCTCGTCGTCTCTATATTTCTCCTCCTTCTCCTTGACCATAGGCGGCGGCGCCGCCTTCATCTCCTCGTGTATCCCCTCCATGAACGCATCCAGAGGGTCGATTTCATCCGCGTCACCAGCGCCGTTTCGTTTGTCCTCAGCAGCAGCGGCCTCGTTTTCTTCATACTCAATGTTGTCGAGGTCGGTGTCCTCGTAGTTGTCGTGGCCGTGACGCGAGGACGGAGGCACGTAGAGTCGTTGAGGAGGTTGAGATCGCTCGAAGCTGTATGTGGTTTGGCGGTTTATGCCAAACCCTTCAAACCCGAATTTTCTCTTCGACATTGGAAAACCCTAGAATTAGCACCAATCTGAAATGTTGAGATAGAAGGGTGTTGTTTTGTAATTTGGTTTAGTTTTCGACTGCCGTGTACGGACGGAGGTGGAGTAGTTGTCGATAGGGTTATTTCGACTCTCTCTCTCTCTAGTCTCTACTCGGTTTGTTGGCGACGACTGACGCAATTTACTTAATTGGGTCATATCTCATTGAGCCCATCTACCCTAAACCGATTGAGCTAGGCCTTAGCCCATTAAACTTGATCGGCAGTGATGATTGAATCCAGACAAATTTGGAATTTGCCCATAGAACTTGATTTCTTAATCTAATCACGTTATAGGCAACAGGTATTCAACCATATCAATTGGATGTTAATTTTAATAATTTTCTTTTTATTATTAAAATGTAACAACTGAAAAATACAATAAAGGGAGAATATGCCGCTCCAACTAAAAATTAATTGTTAAAATATGGCTTAAGGAGCAATATGAACAGAGCCTTCTTATACGACTTACCAAATCAATATCATTGCACAAAGAGAGAGAGAGAGAGAGAGAGAGAGAGAAGAATGGTGGGTGTCCCAACAAATTTGTGGTCAGACGACAACAATATAGTATTACTAAACCCTGAAATTAGGAACAAACAAATGTATAATAGAGCTAAAAAGAAACCTTTTTAATATTATATCTTTAACAGAAACTGAAATCAGTGGTTGGACTTGGAGCTGTCACTTGTCATTGTAATAATTCCCTAACGTCTATGGATTTGCCAATATACGCGAAACCTGAAAATCTTACACACCATCCTCCCCCACTCTTTCTCGTCGCTTTCACAGTTTCACGTGTCTGCCAACAGCTTACCAAAACCTAACCCTGGCTTAGGATTTCACTAGACGTCACTGTCCGCACACCCGTGGTCCCTTTGCTTACGTGGCAATGTCAATGTTTATGGCTATTCATCCCGCCACGTCAATGCTGTCCCTTATTATACAATTTTGTTTTCATTTATCTTAAAACTTTGTATCATTCGGATCCCGTCTATTCATGTTGAGCCTTAGCTGCTGCGACTGCGAGTGCCAAATTATTTTTATAAATATAACTTATTATTAAAATCCAGTTTAAAATTAAATAAAATTTATCTTAATATAATCTTAAATTATAAACAATTTCAGTTCCTCTTTCACTTATAATCTTAAATTATAAATAATTTCAGTTCCTTTTTCACTTATTTATTCTCTCCTAGCCTTTCCTTGCCTAGATGACAACGACCCCCAACACACTAAATACGACGCCGTTCAGGAAGTTTACGACTTCTTTGACTGTCGTTGGAAGAATCTAAGTCACACCTCGTTTCAGACACCTGAACAGTGACTGACGGACGTCTAGATCCTTTTTCACCGTTAGTTTTGACTTTTCCGTTAACGGCCAGATAACAAAAGCAGATTTAACTCCGCTTTTTTTACTCATCGAAGAACAGCCAAAAAACGGATAAAATAATATTTAAAGGCAACTCCAAAAGCTTCCCGTCTAATAACGACAGAGTGATACTAACGGCATCGCCAAAACGTCTCGCCCCCTCTCGCTCTCTCTCTCACTTTCACTTGTTTCAAGTACAAGCTTCTCTGGCTCCACTCAGTAATGGAGGTTTTGGCTCCGAGTTACGAGTTCCAAGTTGAGATTTCAAAGATTGTACCTCCACCTCTGGATTCTCCCTCAGTTGCTGTGACAAGTAACTTCTGCTTGTAGTGTTCTGCTTCTCCTTCTTCTTCTCGGTTCTTATGCTCATTTAGACTGTGATCTCGCCGTTGCTTTGCTTCAAATCTCTCAGATCTGACCTGTAGTTAACGAGAATCAACGGCTTCGGTGGGGATGTCGGTGCTCACAGTTTCAAGGACATCCGGTAAAGTATTTAGTCTTTAAGGTTCTTCCATTTCTGCTTTTCACTCAGGTAAATTGGGGATTTTTGGAACTTTTGAATAGTGATCAGAAGTTGAAATGGGAATATTAGTGTGTTACGGCATAAGTATATCGACAAGTTTATCGCTTTCGTATTCAGGCGCTCGATGCGTAGAAGGTCTTCAGTGAGGTATAGGCTCGGGTGAAACTAAGAGTTGGCTGTTTCGACTTGGAAAATTTCAGTTACAACATACATAAAACAGAAATGACGTTTATTCTAGTCTTTTTAAGAACTGCCCTTTGATATTTTGCAATGGAAATTGAAGATGAATAAACATGAAACGTGGAGTCCTTTTCGTTAAAACTTTCTGGTGGGCGTCCTTGAAATTTTAGTTTGTTTAGACTTGGTCTTCTGGATGTTGAATTGTTGATCTTGTGTTGCTATTGCAAAAATCATAACTATGTGTCTAAAAATGTTTCTTCTCATGATTATGAGTTGCAGGAATACCAAGAAAAGTCTGTTGTTTGTTGCCGCATCTTATTTTTGTATTATGTTGTCCGATTGCCATCAGCCTTGCAAGTTCAGCTGACAATCCAGAGATTGCACCAGCTTCTTCTGATCTGCCCCCACCAGCCAACTTG
Organism: Erythroxylum urbanii; assembly: GCA_027568935.1. Lineage (NCBI taxonomy): Eukaryota > Viridiplantae > Streptophyta > Magnoliopsida > Malpighiales > Erythroxylaceae > Erythroxylum > Erythroxylum urbanii. Next base: position 19,499,741 of record JAOQML010000009.1, read on the forward strand.
CCGCATTTTCATAAACCGCGAAGAAAACATTTATCACCATTTGGTGCACCAACAGGTGTGATAGCACCAGCCCATCCTCCTAAGGATGGCCTACATATAGCTTCCGGGCAGCCGCCTACTAGCTCTCACTTTTCAAAACCATCAAGGAAGAAGAGTGCATTACTGCATCCTGGTGTTGGATTGGTGGATATTGCACCAACACACTCTGGTGCTGGTGCAAACTCTACGGGTCTAGCGCAGCCGCCATTATCTCCTTCGATGTCTGGTGAGACATGGACTAGATTTATGTTGGTTTTCTTTTTCTGTTCTTCAAGAGCAAGTCACATAATCGTAATAATAGTAATCATTGTTATGATTGCGCATTTAAGTTGCTTGCACTTGTAAATGAGTGCATATTTAAAGCACATATGTGATTGTGATGTTAAGTTATATAGATGCTAATATGTTCTTCATTCTGCCAGATTGCTGTAAATCAGACATGGTGTTGAAACGAGGGAGTCATGATTGCCACTGTGTCTATCCTATAAAGCTTGACCTGCTCCTTCTAAATGTCTCTCAAAATCCAAATTGGAGCTTGTTTCTTCAAGAATTGGCTACCCAGCTTGACCTATTAGTTTCTCAAATTGAGCTAATCAACTTTTATGTACTCAGCTTATCAAGACTAAATATTTCAATGGATATTACACCACACACAGGAATCAGTTTCTCTGCCAGTGATGCATCTAAGATAAACTCTTTGCTTTCTTTTCATAAGGTTCATTTTGATCCTAAACTTGTGGGTGATTATGAACTTCTCAATCTTACCCTGTACAAGCCTCCAGCACCTTCACAAGGTAAGTTTGACTGAGGCTTAATTCTATCATAAAGATAGTTTTTACCTCTGAGGCCTTTATTATCTCAAAGAAAAAGTATGTCATTCTACTTTTTCTATATATTTCTACTTCTTTTACCGAAGTATTTGTATATGTATATATTTATTTAGCTAGAAACTAGATCAAAGAGCTTATAGTAGCACTTCCACTATATTGCATGGAATTGGGAATCTCACTTTAGGTGGATCAGTATAGGGGAACTCCATTCTAGGGCCGGAGGTATAAACTAACAGCTAGAATGGGGAATGATTTCCCCAACCGTCATTAAAAAAAAAAAAGAGTAGAGCTCTACTAACATAAAGACCGAAAGGAATTGACTACTTCTTACTTGGCGGCCTAAGATAGAGTTGAGAGTAGGAAAGCATTATCACGGTTAAAATAAAGGCCGTGGTATCGGGCAACTTAAGCTCATTTGAAAGCTAACTCCTTTACTTTGGTAGAGGAACATGATTGTTGCTGATTTTGAGTATGAGATCTATCAAACGATTAGAGATCTAGAAATGGCAATTATTATGATCTGCCCACAAACTCGGGCCAATGAGTATGAGGTGATAGTTTTCCTGAGTTGTTTAAAGATGGGGTCAACATCAAGATGCCGATTCATTTTCCACTTTACACATATGGCTGTAATCTATTCGTTTCCTCGTTTTATTCACCGATTGAGTCAAACAGCTTCTTTTTCTGTGTATGTCAACATGGTGCATACTGCAATGATTTTAGAAACATGATGACTGCAAACTTTCGTACAATTTGCTAAATGAGTTTGTTTTGTTCTGAATACTAGCTTTGGTTCCTAAGTATCAGAGAGGCTCATTCTATTCTGTTGGATTTTACTGAGGTTTTTGTTTTGTAAACAGCTCCAGTGGTTGCTTCACCGCCAGAGGTAGCACCTTCACATCAATCTTCTGCGTCTACCACAATTAGCACTTCAAGTCGAAGCAAACATTCAAATTTGGTTCTTATCCTTGGTATTGGAGCTGGCATCTTGATCGTTGCAGTTATATGTATACTTGTAATTTATTTATGTGCATTCCATGAAGGAAAGCCACGCCAATCACCCCCTGAAGAACCTGGTATGTATATATTTTAGGGCCAATCACTTCCTTATTATCTGTTAGGTTGACATTTTCAGGAGCATTAGAAATATTTTGCTCAAAAATTGATGTAAAAAGAATAATCTAGAACATGTTTATGATAACCCTGTAGGGCCCCCTTAGAGGTTGTTACGCATAAATTCTTTTTTACTTTACAGAGAAGGATGAAAGAGAATGGAGGAATATGATCTAAATATATGCCTTTCATGGAATGCATCTAATTTTCATAGGGAGACTTTACTATCTGTTGGGTAGTATTTTGGCCTGTATATGCTTGGAAAATGTTCCTGAATAACCTAAACTCAAGTTGCACTAAAGGAAGACTTTTATGAACTATTGTTTGCTTACTTAAAACTTGAATTGCAAACTTAACCTTGTTATGCATAGTTTTATTTGAGGTCTCTGCCCCATCTAGATGGATAGTGCTTCATTCTGTGATGATGAGTAATCTAAATGGACTTCCAATATCAGATGTTTATTTAACTTTGTTAAATTATCATATGATTATGTATTCTTAAATTGGATCGTTATAAACTAATTAGGTGATGGAAAGGTAAGCATTATTTTGAAGAGGAGTGTGAATCCTTGTTTGTGACACCCTATGAAGGCAAAAAATTTGTATTACAGGATCTTTAAGATTCTGTTTTCATTGGAACACTTGCAAGTAATAACTTCTATTAATTAATTACTCTAAGTTCTTCATCTTTCCTCAGTGAAGCCAAGGCCTGTACAAGCGCCTCCAGTGGTAGCTTCTCTACCACACCCCACAAGTACGAGATTTCTAGCTTATGAAGAACTTAAAGAAGCTACAAACAACTTTGAAGCTGGAAGCATACTTGGAGAGGGTGGGTTTGGTAGAGTTTTCAAGGGTGTGTTGAGTGATGGTACTGCAGTTGCGATTAAGAGGCTTACGAATGGAGGACAACAAGGTGATAAGGAATTTTTGGTTGAAGTTGAGATGCTTAGTAGATTGCATCACCGTAATCTTGTCAAACTTGTGGGCTACTACAGCAATCGTGACTCTTCACAAAATCTACTTTGTTATGAGCTCGTTCCAAATGGAAGTTTAGAGGCATGGCTGCATGGTAATTTTCTTGATATCATGATATCATCTTAGAGAAAGAGGTTATAATTGTTGAACTGATCGATCTTATAAGCTTTGATGATACAGCTTTGAAAAATTGCATCTAGAGAGCCTGTGAACACTAGTAAATAGGCACGTTGATATATGATGACATTAAACATGTTCCCTGCATTTTAAAACACACAACTGATGCTTGTCTTCCATCTGCCTCAGGTCCCCTCGGTGTGAATTGTCCTTTAGATTGGGATACGAGAATGAAGATTGCACTTGATGCAGCAAGAGGACTTGCCTACCTTCATGAAGACTCCCAGCCATGTGTTATCCATAGAGATTTCAAGGCATCAAATATATTACTCGAGAACAATTTTCATGCTAAAGTTGCAGACTTTGGACTAGCAAAACAAGCACCTGAAGGCAGAGCAAATTACCTGTCTACTCGTGTGATGGGCACATTTGGGTTAGTTTCACTCCTATAAGAACCTCTTCTTCCTAGCATTGTGGCAGTCCTAAATTTATGTGATCCTGTCCCTTTATTTGACAGATATGTGGCACCTGAGTATGCTATGACTGGACATCTACTGGTAAAAAGTGATGTTTACAGCTATGGGGTTGTCCTTCTCGAGTTGTTGACCGGGAGAAAACCTGTTGACATGTCCCAACCATCTGGGCAAGAAAATCTTGTTACCTGGGTTAGTAGGAAATTAATGCTTAGTTTATTTTTCCAAATATCCATGAACTGGCTGATCCCACGTATTTTTCTTTTATTATATGTTCTAAAATTTTGGTTGTGCTTCATCCAGGCTAGGCCAATTCTGAGAGACAAGGATCGGCTGGAAGAGCTTACAGATCCGAGGCTTGGAGGTAAATATCCGAAGGAAGATTTTGTACGAGTCTGCACTATTGCAGCGGCTTGTGTTGCACCTGAGGCAAACCAAAGACCCACTATGGGAGAAGTGGTACAATCACTTAAAATGGTGCAAAGAGTAACTGAACATCAGGATTCCTTGTCAACTTCTAATAACCGACCCAACCTGAGACAATCCTCGACTACCTTTGATTCTGATGGGACATCGTCAATGTTTTCGTCTGGTCCTTACTCTGGTCTAAGTGTCTTTGACAATGACAATATCTCCAGAACCGCAGTTTTCTCAGAGGATCTTCATGAAGGACGATGAACCCTTGAACCCGTTATGATGGCTCAATACTGCTAATGAATGAAATTTGACAAATTGAAGTCTAAGGAAGATTATATTTTTTTTCAATAGGTTTTGTTTTGTAGTCGTGATTCGGTGAGATGTGATAAGTTTTCCTGGAAAGCAATCCACATGGTCGACAAGATTCTCTGTACATACGCCTTGTAACACGTTTGATTGGATTGTACTTGAGAAAGGGGTTTCGTTTTTCTCGTCATCATATTTCCTCAGTTGTGAAGTTCTTTCCTAATTTTGCTTCCCACTTCCACGGTCCTGTTAAGTACGTTCCCTCGGCCGTCACAAACGACTGGTGTGCATCTTTTAAAGCTCACAAGATAAGATTTCACTAGATGGTGAAATCTGATAGAAAACTTTGGAATCTTCTGAAACATAGTAAAAGTCTATAAAAACTTGTAGGAGCTTATAGAAAATTTTGGAATATTATGAAATATTACAGAAGTTTGTCGAATGTTATATATAGGTGCATTATGTTTATAAAATATGTATAATCATTGTAGATTGTTAAAGATTGTTAAATCAAGTAAATTTTGGACGTCCATTCTAAGTAGGAACTAGTGTATATACCTCTTATATATATCATGGTATTTTTGAAGAATGAGTTCTTTAATAGAATTATCTTTGCATTCTCCCACATTTCTTCTCCCTTTCAGCGAAGTGTTTTCTATAGTAAGGTAGACTTGGGTATAAAAGCATACTCAAGTATCAAATGAGCGTTGGTAAAAGTCCAAGCGTATTACAAGTGGTATCAGAGCCTTGTTTGAGATTCTTTAATTGGATATTGTCAAGATAGCTAACTCAAGTGAAGTAATTACTCAAGGAGGAAGGGAGGTTGAAAGGGTTCCTCCTACCAACACGGGCAAGAAAGACAAGTTTACTACAAAGGACATCATTGCTAAAGTAATGACTACGCTCTCGAAGTTGGAGATCACCACAGAGAAGATCTGGAGAGGATCAATAATTAGGACTAAAGAATGGAGAAGCTAGAGAAGGAGCAATCTTAAAGAAATGAATAAGATCGTCAGTATCGTTGCGTCTAATGCTTTTGAAAAGGTTAGTTCTGTAGAAACTTCTCTTGACTCTAAGATCATTGTGCTTGCGGAACCATTTGCTACTTTGGTTACTGAGTTGAAAGAAGTAAAAGGAGATTGGAGCTTGTGTAAGATGGTGGTGATACAAGGAGTTATGGTACCGATTGCTACCACTAATGCCAGAGTGAAGGTCCCGGAGCCTAAGGCCTTTAAAGGAGCAAGGGATGCAAAGGTCATTGACAACTTCCTTTGGAGTATAAAGCAATATTTCAATGCTCTTGACATCGTGCATCATATCAAGATGATTGATAGTGCTTCTCTCTACCTTGAAGATACGACCATGGTGTGGTGGAGGAGAAGATACAATGATATTGAAAAGGGAATTTGCGCCATAAATACATAGGAAGACTTCAAGAAAGAATTAAAAAAGCAATTCTATCCTGAGAATGTAGAGAAAGAAGTTAGACCCAAGTTGAGAAGGCTTACACACTTGAGAAGCATTTGAGAATATGTTAGAGAGTTTCAAGAGGTGATGCTGGAAATTCCCAATTATCCGGATAAGGAAACTTTCTTTGCCTTTTGTGATGGTTTACAACCATGGGCTAAGACAGAGATAAAAAGCATAGTGTGCAAGACCTTACTAATGTCATTGTAGTAGTTGAATCCTTTTACGAAGTAAGTAGGGATGTCCACCACTCTAAGTCCTAAAAGAGTGACAAGGTTAAGAGCGGGAGAGAGAAGAAGCACGACAACGAAAGAGCTTCAAAGAGTGGCAATGTTGGCCTCAAGTCTCGGTTCTTATTTCGTGGTGACAATGTACCAAAATTGAGGGACTTTTTTAAAATAAAAGTGTGTATATATATATATATATTAACATCAAGATAGAAAAAGAATTTAATTTCTTAGCGGGAGTAAGAACAAATACATAAACAAATAAATTAAAAAAAAGAAAATTTATCACGGTCGTGCATAACAAAAAGTCACGACCGTGACAATCAAAAAGTCATGGCCATGAGGACCCAGCATCACAGTTGTGGTTTCCTTCAAAAGCACAAAAGTTGTAATCGTGCATGTGCACGATCGCGACATAAACAAATAAATTAAAAAAAAGAAAATTTATCACGGTCGTGCATAACAAAAAGTCACGACCGTGACAATCAAA
>JAOQML010000009.1:19530463-19545255 GCA_027568935.1 Erythroxylum urbanii
CGTTTGGAAACTACGGTGAATAATTACTTATCCCTACCATACCGCAGATCCAAACGCAACCTTAATTTGATCTGACAAATTGCCAATGCTAGTAATTATGAGATAAAAGAGTTATAAAAAGGATTAGCCCATTTACGCTCGATAAATGAGCCCAGTCTGACCTGAGTTGACCAGGCCTCAAGCCCAGGCTCGAAAATAACATCGTTTTGAATTTTTTAAAAAATAAAAAAGTCATACTTGGTCATATTAGCCGGTTCAAGACTTAATATGATCTATTGCTATCCCTAAACTTATTCAAACAGATAAGGAAAAAAATTAAAAGAATTAACGTTTTTAGTTCTAGCAACCATAAGGGTTGTTTTTTTTTAATGGTTTTTGTTTTCGTAGTAATATTGAAAAATTCAACAGCACTATAAAAAAAAAGACTTTCTAATGTCGAAGAATAATTTATCTTAAAATAATTATGATAATAGATTGAATATAATTTAAATAATTATTTTCTATGTTGAAACAAGAGTCGAATTCAAATAATAGAATTTTAGATTAAAATAATGTCATTAGAATTTTTTAAATCATTAAACAAAATGATTTTACCTAATAAGCTCAAACTTAAACAAAGTACACAAAGGTTGTCTTCTCTTCTAGGATAGGTTCTGACTCACCGAAGACTTCAATGTAACTTTGTCGGATAACAAACCAAAAATAAGTTATATTTCAGCAGCTAGACACTTGCGCCTTCATCCTCACCTTCATATTCACAAGAAGAAAAGGTTGCCCTACTTTGGTGGAAACATTCAGAAGAGATAAAGATAGTGACTCCAAGAGGTTATCATGAATGGTTACCACCTGCCACCTACCAGGTTACATTCCAGCTTTATGATTATATATAAATAGTTAAGTAGTCATTTGCCTAAGAAGTAAAAGTGACACGAAACACTAGAAAGGTGGATAATAAACAACCAATCTAATTGCAAAAAAGAATTGTAATGAGAAAGTAATCAAAGTACAAAACTGACTAGTACAACCCTCAATTGACAGTACAAGAATGTGCTACTTTTAAGGACCAGCTCCCATGGTTGCCAGCTGGACAAACTGGTCATTGGCATTCCTGGAACTAGCAGCTTTGTATGCTGCAACTGCAGAAAGGAATAGAGCTCCTACCGAAAAAAGAAGGCAGAAGGCACTGGCAGATGCTGGCTTGATTAGCATTGATCCGCCAGGAGGAATATCTAAAGGTATCCAATCACAACTAATAGAATAGTGTCCAGACCCATGCCATGGGATTCCATCAACAGGATACCAGAATGCAGCGGACATTTTGCCACGTAACCCTATCGTAAACTGAGCATCCTGCAGAATTGGAGAATCCAAGACAAGAACTTATAATACTGCATTGCAGCCAGGTAATACCTTCAAATGTTCAATGTACATGTCTCGGAAAGGCAATCTAGGCTATACTTGAACATAAGGAGTTGAATAAGCTCCATCTACTTTGCCTAGAGTTTATGATTTAACTGCACATAATCTCTAAGCATGCAACTTGTACAAAATCTTGTGATGTGGACTACGAATTAACCGCAATATTCATTTCATTGGCATACACGGTTTCAGACTTGGATTCATACAGCAGAGAAAATGAAGACATTTGAAATCATCAAGTTAGATCCCTTGCAGCCAAAACTTGAATGTGACTAGTAAGTGTCTAACCTGCTGAAGGCGATCCATGGTTCGTAATGGCCTGGAGAATTCGAAGTAATATGTGCCCTGTTTACCATCCGATGAATAAGGACTGTCTTCCACCACAAAACCTGATGACAAAGTAGTCGATTAGTTCAATTACAGAGAAGAAAGATGCAGATATAAAATAAAAATAAAAAAGAGAAGAAGAATATTATTAGAGTAGGTCATAACCTGACACTTAAAAAAAGAAAGGCAAGACGCTATCAGAAACTATTGAAATTACTTTGCAGTTGTTTACATGATTTAGAAAAACGCATTATACTGTCTTCTTCATTCCTTCTTTCACTTTTCATTTCTGATGCACAGAACCCCACAAACTACCTATCATACAAAACAGACACTTCAATGGGAAGCACTAAAATCACGTTAATCTTTGTAGTGTGTGCATGGTCGAGTCACTCTTGCATGTCCTTAAGATACATGAACTGTTACCTTGATTTTACCTAGTATCTCTTACAAGTACCATGTCCCCGCACGAGTTATCTTCTTTACTTCTCACCTTCTGTTTTTAAATTCCCAGTCAGGTTAGCTATGTATTTAATCTGACGTCGTTGTTGTCCAAAGGTAGTTGGTGAATAATTACAGTATTGACAAAGAAAACAACGGGAAACTACCCGAGTGAACCGTAAAGCTGCTGTGCCACCATGCTCCTTTCCAGTTGTTCAGTGCGCTCGAGTCGTTGCCTAAATTGAAAACAGCCAACTGTGAATATTCTGATCGTCGATTATTGTATTATCTGCTATTAGCAAGACTAGAGTCACAAATATAATATCAAGGGAAAATGCCAAACTGAATATGATCATGATTATGTAATTTTTTCCAGCTGATCGAAGTATATTTCTAGAAGAAAGATCTTGACAAGTGAGTGGAAATGCAATTGAGTGCCAACTAAGAAGATATCATAAACAGTTAAAACTCATCAATAAAGAAAAGGTATAAGGAAATGCTAGTCTGATAGTCACAAGTCTCCCGCAATAATCTGTTGCTGTACTTTCAAAAGCAAGTAAAATTCCCCACGATATAGGGTCAAAGTCTGAAGAAAGAAATTACTTCTGTCCCAGTTGCAGGTGAACAACTGTTGTCAAATTTCAACTCTAAAGTATCATTAGCGAATAATAAAGCTAACAGAAATGTGAACTGTATAGGATAAATAGGTTAGAGGAAACCGGTAACCAAACAAACTTGGAATGTGTAGTGGAAAATATATTCATTTAAGATGGCATCTATCATTGTTAAGCTACTATAATAACATGAATCAGCACGTTGAGAAACCAGCATCAGGAACAAGCATCAGCAGAGAGAGACAAGGTTGTAACTAAAGGCTTTTATTTTTTAACAAAAGAAGAAAGCAAATGAAAGCACTGAAACAAGGTCAAGGAAGAACCATGATAATCATCATATAATAAAAGAGATGGATGAAGAATAAACTGAAGTTAGTGTAACAGAAAATCGGAAGATAATGGATCAACAGTAAAACATTCCAAGGAAAGGGACGCATCAGTTGAGATGTTTTCCATGTAGATAAAACTATGTTTATGTACCTTTATCTTGCCCTTTCACCTCTTATATTTGGTTCACTATCCCACTTTATTATTCTCTCTTGAAACAATTCCCATCCCTTTCACATGATGCAAACAAGTTTCAGTTTCCACTAAGAACTGACTCTAATATGATTTGTAGAATTACCTGAAGGACCAGCTCCATCAAGATATCTACAGTGTGGATTCCAGGCATAAAGATCAATCAAATGGCCAAAACTGCCCAAAATAAACCATTGCATGACAGGTTATTAAGAAAACTGAGCATAGTGTGCAAGCATCAACAGCGAAACTACTCTTCCCATCTTATTTATGGTAAAGAAGTAAACAATTCTCTACCGGTCACCACCGTTTCCATGACCGTTGTCGACTAGATTTCCACCATATAGTCTCCCTGGAATGGCATTTCCAATTGAGAAATGCATGATGTCAACTTCATAACCTTTACAAGTTTTGTCGGTGCAAGTGTCAGGTCCATCCTTGCAACCTCCCATCTAACACACAAGTTTTTCATGGTTAATAAAAGATATTGAATACAAACTTGCATTGAGACAAGAACAGTGCAGTTACTCAGGAAGCCACTCACTCTGTGGTAGGTGGCATTATCACCAATTTGAAAAATGAGAGCCACAGATGGGCATTTGTTGCTATCGCTGCAATACACAAATTAAATTCAATCTGATAAAGCCCTTTGAGTTTGAGAATTCAAAGCCCAAATATCCTATTGACGTAAACAGTCACTCCACACAAGATAAACAAAGCGCTTAAACATTTACTCCCCTCGACATAAACAAAAGCGTTCAATGACATGATAATAATCACAAAGGAAAACAAGGAAAGTGAAAAGTGTTTGATTTGTTCATGTCAAGTAACATCTGAACTTGTTATCTCCAAGAATTGTGGTCATTCTAATTGTCATTGAACGCAAAATAAGCAATTCCCAGTTCCCACTACTACAAAACCGTACTAGTCCTCCCAAGTACTTAACTCACCTAAATGAAGTAGTATTATGGACTGGAGTTACTAAATCATTGATATTATCTGACTAAGCTTAAAAACAAACACAAGCGACACAATCTTGGAAAATTTTAGATTTACGGCATATCCATTAGTTTCAACAAATTCAACTTACCCTTCCGTGTACGCATACTTCCCATCAACTTGTAACAAGAAGTAGATATCATGACCATCGTGCAAGGCCTGACAAAAAGATCAAAAATTTCGATTTAATCTCAGTTACTTGTAATTGTATTTGACGGATATTAGATATAAAGTAACTGAATCAGCAATTGTTAATTTTTCAGCATAAACGAAATCAGAAAAATAAATACAAAATTAAATAGATCAATACTAAAATTTGGTAATGCAGTTCGACACACCTTGCTTATATTTGCAGAGCCCTCACCTAGCTTAATTTTTTCACTAACGACAATAGTTTTATACAAGGCTTTACTAAGCCGACACCATTCAATCCTTGACACTATTCCCCGTCCTTAATATCCGTGAAAGTAATTTACACCTAATAATACAACCGACTTGTGTTAATTTCAACAGAGAATTTTTCTCAACGATCTTTTAAAATATGAACAGTAAATAAATCACTTAAGTGCTTAAAATAACAACCCACCGCTCTAGAAAATACTAGACAAAAGGACAAGAAATAATTTCCTGCACCATCACAAAATTAAGAGCAGCCGAATAATCACGCAAAAACACTAAGCAAGAACTTCACCAAGACAACCATGATTCAAGTGCAGGAGCTGGATCATGCATTCATCAACAACACCTTCGGATGTCTTCAATTTTCTTCACACTTGATAACGTTACACACAAGCTACCCTTGAAGCTATAAAAACATTAAGATCAAACAACACACCTTTTGCTCTTCCATTCACCGCGAATACTAAGCAGAAAAAACTCATCAAAACACTCACTTAATTTCTGCAAAACATGGACAGCACCAATGACTCACGCAATAAGACCAACACCTCAGATCAGCACGCAGTTACCCACTTAATGAAACCAACACCTAGAAATTAACGCAGTGACACACACAATAAGACCAGCACTACAGAGATTCACGCCAACATCCACAGATCAGAAAAATCACCCAACCACTCACGTTTAGCTTTCAATCAACAACATAAACATAACCCGGCAGCAAAAATTCAAGACATCAAAACCTACATACAGCTTACACACCCACGGGACCTTACATAATCCATGTCTCCATTAAAAACGTAATCCACTTAAATCTTCATTCAAAATAAAGCTCTATTTGCAAAACAACTCTATCCAAGAAGCTAATTCAAGTAAGACTTCTTGATTTATATTTTTTGTCATTATTTGAATATCCAATAATTAAAAATGCTAAGATTAAATAATAAGACATATCCTAAAATATCTGCTGCTTATCTCACAGAACCACGTAACGAAATCCAATCTTTATCAAGATTATTTCTGGTTTAAGATAAGAACACAAAAAGAGACGTACAGGAAAACTACCTTAACGGTCATCTTGCCACCGCCGTACTTTTTGTCGGCATCGGGGTCGAGAGCCGAAAGTAGAGAAAACTGGGAGCCGACAATGTCTTTCCAATCTTCGGCGTGGCCGTCTACCGTGACAACTCCGGGAATGAAAGCGGCGACAACTCCAATACCATAGTCCAATCCGCAGCTCCATTGACCCGACTCCTGATGCGAGATGACCCGGGTGGTTAAGGCTGAGCCCGTAACCAGCAACACTAAGAAGGCTCTAAGCATTGTAGAGAAGAACATAATTCGCAAAGAAGACCGATGGTGGGTCTTGGAGGCGTGTTTGTGTAATACATCCTGTGCCAAGCTCCCGCGTTATCGAATAAACTCGGCTTTGTTGACTGTTAGAAAGAGTCAAAATAATGGAGGGTAGTTATATTGCTGTTGTCCTTTTTTAGTTTTTTATTAGTTTCAAATATGATCCACTCCACAGCAGTTGGCTTGTAAATGATTAGCCACGTCAGCCACAAATCTTGTTGAGTGATTCATCACCACCAAAGAGTTGCCCGCATAGAATCGCAGCCCAACAACTATAGATGGTCAAGTCAAAGCTCAGACGACTCAACTCTCTGAAGTCCAAAGTCTGAACCCAACGCAGCTGACTCGTCCAGACATCTCTCTCTTCAGCATTTCTGCTGATCTCAAAAAATCTCACCTCCGAATGCCAAGCATGGTCCTTCATGAACGTCCTCTCTACCCAAACCCTACAACACACGCCCCAGTTTCTATGTAGAGTTGTACAAACTGAGACGCCGTCTGAAGCTTATCCCTTTAATCGAAAATGGCGTGTACAACACCTAACTGTTCAATCACGGCCTCCAAACCTTATCGTCAGAACCATCAGTGCCGACAAAGCCGGTTTAACAACTACCGACACGCCCATCCTCACCAACGTTGGACTAATCAAGGAATAGCTCTCGCCAAACCCCCGGTTTCTCCGTCTCCCTGTGCCATATCGAAACCACCCACCTCCCCCACCTTTCGATCGCGGTCCTTTTCTTCTGTCTCCACCCGGAAATTGCACTCGCAGCCGATTTCTCAGGCCGCTGATCACCCGGTTCGTTTCGAAGATCCACTTGGGTCGGCCCAAGACTAGTTCGTGCACCCGGCATACCTCTGTTGCGAGGATGCGCTCCAACAGGTGATCCAGTGGGTAACGGAGTATGAGGATCTTGAGGATGTTCAAATTCGAGTCTCAGCTTTGTGGGTCTGACGATTATGTTTACTTGCTTCGCGAGCTAGGTAACAGAGGAGAGTGTGTGAAAGGTCTGCATTGCTATGAGTTTGCTGTGAGAAGAGAGAGGAGAAGTAATGAGCAAGGGAAATTAGCGAGTGCGATGATTAGGTATTCTGGGTAAATTAGGTAAAGTAGAGTTAGCGGAGGATGTGTTTCGAACTGCTCTTGATTATGGTTATGGGAACTCTGTTTATGCGTTTTCTGCTATAATTAGTGCTTATGGGAGAAGTGGGTATTGCAATGAGGCTATAAGGGTTTTTGATTCTATGAAAGACTATGGTTTGAAGCCTATTCTGGTCACCTACAGTGCTTTAATTGATGCATGTGGAAAAGGGGGCATGGAGTTTAAGCGTGTGATGGAAATTTTTGATGATATGCTGTTTGTAGTCGAGGAGGATTATTGGAGGCTGCGAGAAGTTTGTTCGGTGAAATGGTGGGGATTGATCAAGATATATTTGCTTACAATACACTTTTGGATGCAATTTGTAAAGGATGACAGATGGACTTAGCTTTCGAGATATATTTCCTACTGTTGTCACTTATAGTACCATGATTGCTGGGTACACTAAAGCTGGTAGATTAAATGATGCACTTAAATTATTTGATGAGTTGAAGTCTATGGGTATCAGTTTGGATAGAGTTTCTTATCCATTTATGCTAAGCTTGGTAGGTTTAAAGATGCTTCAGATGTTAGTAAAGAATGGAGAATTCTGGTGTAAAAAAAGATGGTGTGTCTGATAATGCTCTTTTGGGCGGGTATGGGAGACAACATGAGTTCGATGAGGTTAGGAGAGTGGTTAAAGAAATGAAAGCTGAAGTTGTCTCTCCTAATTTGTTAACTTATTCAACATTGATCGATGTTTATTCCAAAGGTGGTTTGTATAAACAAGCAATGGAAGTTTTTAAGGAGTTTAAACAAGTGGGCTTGAAGGCTGATGTTGTCCTTTATACTGCACTTATAGATGCATTGTGCAAGAATTGTTTGGTGGAGTCTGCTGTGACTTTACTTGATGAGATGACAAAGGAGGGAATTAGGCCTAATGTTGTCACTTATAACTCCATAATTGATGCCTTTGGCAGACCAGCAATGGAACATATTGTTGATGATGACAGTGAAACCAGTGAATTCCAATCTGGAAATTTATCATCAAGAGTTGCAGAGAATGGTTTAGTAAGTGAGGTGGCAAGTGAAGGAGACAGCAATGTAATCAATATTTTTGGGCAGCTTGCTGCTGATCAGGCAAGTCACACAAAGGTCAGGAAATTTTGTGCATTTTGGGTGTCTTTCAGAAAATGCATGATCTGAAAATCAAACCAAATTTTGTCACCTTTTCAGCTATTCTCAATGCTTGCAGGTATTTTTTGTCCTGTACCGTACAGTTTCTTTTTGTCTATGTGATACTCATAGTATGTATCTGCACGAGGAATGTTCAACATGTTTGGACTTATCATGCTTGAGCTGCATTGCTGTAGGGCAACTACTTTGTTTTTGAACTTGCTGTGGTCTTGGATGCAACGTGAGATTTGAGGAAATGCCTACATATTTGCAAAGTTTGCAAGAGTATGAACTCGAGGGGATAGTGTGAGGACTCTGGCAAAGATATTTTTTTCTTTGCTGCGGGTTCAAATTAGAGAGGCTCAAAGAAGTTTTACTGACAAATAGTTAGTTTTAGACTCATTTCTTTTGATTGCTCATCTGGGGTGGGATTGATTAGCTGACTGGACTATAGCAGTGTCGTCAATCTAATAAGGATTAATTGGCTGATCTATAATTTTTATCTATCTTGATTTTGATGTACATTAGCCCTATTTGGCTCCTTTTCATGAGTTTGTTATTTCCTGTTTCTTCTGCCTGTCTTCAATTTTCTGCACTAGCATTATGCGAATGGTCTTTAAGCTTCAATTTTCCGCACTAGCATTATGCGAATGGTCTTTAAGTACAGAAGTTTCAATAGTTTGAAATTTTTTTGGGTTGCAACCGTTGTAATTCTTTTGAAGTTGCTTCAATGTTATTGGAGGAGCTCTGATTGTTTGATAATCGGGTCTATGGTGTTGCACATATGGCCTTCTTATGGGCTACAGAGAAAATTTTTGGGTGCAAGCACTGGCCCTCTTTAATGAAGTAAAGTTGATGGATTCTTCGACAGCATCTGCCTTTTATAATGCTCTCACCAACATGCTATGGCACTTTGGTCAGGTAGTGGCTAAAAGTTAGCTTTAACTTTCCTTTGCTATGATGCACCATCGTATTCCAAATCCTCATATTTCATTTATTTTTCAGTCTTTCGTAATTTTATATCCATTTTCAGAAACAAGGAGTTCAGTTGGTTGTACTTGAAGGCAAGCGTCGGCAAGTGTGGGAGAATTCATGGTCCGATTCTTAGTTAGATTTGCATCTGATGTCTCCTGGCGCTGCTCGGGCTATGATTCATGCATGGTTGATGAATATACGTTCTCTAGTGTTTGAGGGACATGGGTTACCAAAATGGTTAAGGTGTGTAAAATTGTTTTCATGTCTTTACTAATTAAATGTTTTATGTTAATGTTCCATTTATAAAAGGAAATTCTAACACTTCTTCTTTCAGCATTTTGACCGGATGGGGCAAACATAGCAAGATAGTTGGAGATAGTGCATTGAGACGAGCAATTCAGGCACTTCTCACAAACATGGCCTCACCCTTTCAGCTATCCACATGCAATTTAGGTCGATTTATATCACGAGGATCTCTACTTGCCGCCTGGTTGAGAAAATCTGGGACAGTGAACGTGCTTTTACTTCATGATGATAGAAGCTATCCAGAAAATGTGGTGTTGGATCAAATTTCTAATCTGCAAACGCTACCTTTGTCGCTGTTTGTTTTTGCCTGCAAATCTTTGTTCATCACCCTCAACCTGTGATATATGAAAGTTAATAGAAACGAGGCATATGCAATGGTGCCCTCCAGACAATGTCCCAGCTCTCTAAGCTGCACATAGTTCTCGAATGCCATCTGCATATTATACACTTGGTTGACATTGTTTCCCACAAGCAACCGATTGTATTGCAGATTTGATCTTTCAGACTCTCAATTTTACATGTTAACATGTAATCTGTGACTTCAATGGGATGGTTCCATAAAATGGATGCAAATTATGAGAGGGTTTTTTTTTTTTTTTCCTGAGCAGAGACTGAGGGTGGCTAACTACATCCTTCACTCAATCGAGCAACATGCTCAGCAATGTCTGTGGAGATTATTGTTAACAATTCACTTGATCATTTGCCAAATTAACAGTTCAACATCACCTGATGGCAGAATGTCATGGGCATGGGACTTTTGCTTTATGCTACAGTAATAAAGAATTTGGTAAACAACTATTTGATAGAACTTAACGGATGTATCGCAAATTTTTTATCGGGTTCAGACTTCTGAGTTTCTGCTTTTCTAAGTTAATCCAACCGATTGTATTGCCGACTCTTTGTATCGTGTTGAGAAAGTGGAACCAAACAAGCCCATTTATAAATTTATTATTACGTCGTGCTATACTATCACTTTATGTACATAATACTAAACACTTGGGATGAGAAAGAGAATTCTTAAAAGATGAAAACATAATTAAATTTTGTCCGTATTTGTTAAGTTGACTTGAAAGATTTCGTTGGTTCTATGAGATGATTGCAAATGAACAAGCTAACACAGATTAAGGCTAATATAATCTTAAGTTAATGTAATAATCTTTAACTCGTCCTGCCGTGCATGCCAAGTAATGTAAGTGGAGTGACGGCTTGTCATATTTACAATCATCGCCATGCACTTTTAACCTACTGCATAGCTCTTGTTGTTGACCTTTTGGATATGGCTGTATCCTTCTGCAACGTAGAAAGCCTTGGCTACAGGCACGTATTCTCCATTACCATGTACTCATTGAACTGTACATCAAAAGCCAGGTGATTCTTCCTTTCGATCCTTCAAGAATCGGCAGAGAATTTTCTTCACCAAGTTAGTTATGGACGACACTGTTTGTTTTTGTAGAGCAATAGTGCCACTTTCTCATTCTACATTGCCACGTTTGGTTTATGAGGATAATGACACGGGGTGGCAATGAGCCCCCGTGTTCTCGAGAGAACATCAGTGCAGGTTAGGTGTCGCCGGCCATAAGTTTCCATGTCAAAACCCAAAATGCTAGTTGAAATTTTGTGTCACGCATTTGCAAAGATAAAATCATTATGCTTTCCACGGGTTACTAAACATGAAAAGTACAGCTCTGTGAGTTAGATATTATAAATAGGGTTGCATGAACACAGATCATTTGCAGCAGGCAGGTTTGGTGTGTGAGTTATTAGTTTGGAACGCGATACGGTTCTTTTTGAATACTATACTTCTCTCGAGGGTTGACAGGTTAAGGCGCAAGAAAGAGCGAGGCATCACACATGGGGGGGACTTCGGGAACTATTAGTAGCATAGCTATACTGTTGTTCATGTTGATGATGGTGGTAGGAATATCACAAGGGCGAAAACTTAACGAAGAGCATGCTGTTGTCCTCAAGGGTGGTGGCCATGGATGCGGTGGAGTAGGAGGTGGTGCTGTTGGAGGTGGAGGGTCGGTTGGTGTTGGTGCTGGTGCTGGTGCTGGAGTAGGAGTTGGCGCTGGTGGAGCTGGAGGGGGTGCTGGCGGTGGGGCTGGAGGAGGTACTGGTCAAGGAAAAGGTGGAGGTGGTGGTGGAGGAGCTGGTGGTAACGTAGGCGTTGGTGGAGGGGCAGGTGGTGGCTTAGGAGCAGGAGGAGGGGCAGGTGGTGGCTTAGGCGCTGGTGGAGGTGGTGGTGCAGGAGGAGGAGGAGGTGGTGGTGCAGGAGGAGGAAGAGGAGGAGGTGGTGGTGGCTTAGGAGCTGGTGGAGGCGCAGGTGGTGGCTTAGGTGCAGGAGGAGGTGGTGGCTTAGGTGCTGGTGGGGGTGCAAATGTTGGTGTAGGTGCTGGTGGCGGAGCAGGTGGTGGCTTAGGTACCGGTGGAGGCGCAGGTGCTGGAGGAGGAGCAGGTGGAGGGGCAGGTGGTGGCTTAGGTGCAGGAGGAGGAGCAGGTGGTGGCTTAGGTGCTGGTGGTGGTGCACGTGTTGGTGTAGGTGCTGGTGGGGGAGCAGGTGGTGGCTTAGGCGCCGGTGGAGGCGCAGGTGCTGGAGGAGGTGCAGGAGGAGGGGCAGGTGGTGGCTTAGGTGCTGGTGGAGGCGCAGGTGGTGGCTTAGGTGCAGGAAGCGGAGCAGGTGGTGGCTTAGGTGCTGGTGGGGGTGCACGTGTTGGTGTAGGTGCTGGTGGCGGAGCAGGTGGTGGCTTAGGCGCTGGAGGAGGAGCAGGTGGAGGGGCAGGTGCAGGTGCAGGAGGAGGGGCAGGTGGTGGCTTAGGCGCTGTTGGAGGCGCAGGTGGTGGCTTAGGTGCAGGAGGAGGAGCAGGTGGTGGCTTAGGTGATGGTGGGGGTGCAAGTGTTGGTGTAGGCGCCGGTGGCGGAGCAGGTGGTGGCTTAGGCGCCGGTGGAGGCGCTGGTGGAGGCGCAGGTGGTGGCTTAGGTGCAGGAGGAGGAGCAGGAGGTGGCTTAGGTGCTGGTGGGGGTGCACGTGTTGGTGTAGGTGCTGGTGGGGGAGCAGGTGGTGGCTTAGGTGCAGGAGGAGGAGCAGGTGGTGGCTTAGGTGCTGGTGGAGGAGCAAGTGTTGGCGTAGGTGCTGGTGGAGGAGCAGGTGGTGGTGTAGGTGCAGGAGGCAGAACTGGAGGAGGAGTAAGTGGTGGTGTCAGTGCCAGTGGCGGTGGCGGTCTAAGCGGAGGTAGTCGTCCAAACGGAGCATAAAAGAATGGCAGCGACGTAGAACTCAAACTTGTGTATTGTGCGTGCAAAAGGAACATACATTGCTCTCTACAACATTGTAACTACAAATCAAATAAATTCAATAACGAAGAGTTGATTGAGGTTTCAAATAACTATTACTTACTGTTTCGATATCTTGCGTTCTAAAATCTCACGATCCAAAGATTATATATGTTGCTGTGGAGAAGAATTTGGCAAGCATGAGAGAACTCCCGTCCTAACCTATCCTATTGAACTCAAATTCTAATTAAATTTAAAAGTTACATGGAATACAATTTGTCTCAAGTATATCACATTTACGAAGATAGCTGTTAATTAAATCTCTTGGAAGCTTGAAATAGTACTATGTGATGCTTGCACCTAAATAAAAGATTAGGATGAGTACCAACATTGGTTATCCTCCGACTCATCGATGTTGCAACTCCTGCTTCAATAGCATCATTGGTTGATGTTAAAAGTCGACGATTGAAAACAACTGCATCCTCTTCCTCATTTAGTGGACGACCTTCGGCTATTACTGTCACTGTCAGTAACAACAAGATCAATACAACAGAATGAATAACTTTTCCCATTTCTCGCAGAAAACAAGTTCAATAGTTTTGAGAGCTACTGTATTCCGGAGTATATGATTTGTTACAGATCAACAATGTTCTTGCACTGGTATTTATAATGGCCTGCCCAGCTACCTCATCAAGCAGTATATTGATGTGAAACAGATGAAATGAGAACTAGCGTATCATTTTATGTCGTGTACAACTAGTGAGATTTTTTTAAAAAATAATCATCAAAATGAGGCTGTGATCAAGCGACATTCAAAATTATATCATGAACTTTGGATTTTCATGTTAATGGCATTCGGAAAGCAAGATAATTATGATTTTATTTATGAAAATGTGGAGCAAACAAGTTCAATTACCGGTAAGATATTTTATACTAAAGCATTTATCGGTGAATTACAAGTTTCACTACTGCTCAGTTGACTTGGAGACCAAGACTTCTCAGCCAACATTTGAAAAACCAAATGTATAGAAGTAACTCTGTTTATAATATCCCAATAATCTTTTCCTCGTAAAAATTAATTATATAGACAAATTTTCTGTTTATAATATCCCAATAATCTCAGCATGCATAGATGAGAAGATATTTTGTGAGGACTGCGTAACAAGACTTGAAAGGATCTATCTTAGAGTTCTCCTTTCAAAACTTTAGTGGAGCCTTCTCGGCAACTTCATGATAGTCCTTCAATTGATATCTGACTTGACCGAAGGGTTCTGTAAAGTTAAGCTATTCAACTATTAAAAACCTTTCATACTTTAATAATTAAAAGTGCAAAAGATGGTGAAATTTTTTTTATCATTTTATTGAAAATTTTGGCAACATAAAGACTACTTTTTTAAGATTTTCAAATTTCAAAAACTTGCATAACACATTTTAAAACAATTCTAATATTTTATATACCAATTCCACTTCTAGAATGGGACCTCATATCTATATTACACTACAAGAAAATTGTAAGTTAGCGACAGAAAATACTGACAGAAAAGATAAATATTCCGTCGGTATTAAACATTACCGACGGAATTTACCGACAGACAAAAACATCGTAGATTCGACTGTAGCTAATCTTACCGATGGTAAAGAAAATTTCCGTCGGTAAACTTACCGACGGAACAACATTACCGTCGGTAATTTCAACGAAAAAGTTGTCGACTGTCACACTTTTTCTGTCAGTAAGTTACCGAAGGGCTATAATTTTCCAACGCTAAATTTACCGACGATAAGTTCCTAAAACATATGTAAATTTAGCATCGGAATGTTTTAATTCCGTCGGTAAATTTACCGACGATATGGTGGTTTCCGTCGGTGAAGTGTTGGCCATTACCGACGGAAATTATGAGTTTTTCCGTCTGTAAAT
>JAOQML010000009.1:19556107-19568559 GCA_027568935.1 Erythroxylum urbanii
TACAACAATTAACAGTTTATTAAATCAATGAGTTTTTTAGTCATTTTATCTCTTTTTAGCAACCGCAACCGCACTTGTCAAACACCTATTTTTACGTTTAAGCAGATACCAAAACAAAAATCCCAAACACATAAGTACTTATTGAGAATAAGTACTTATCATTTCAGCAGGTTATCAACTGCCACCGCTCTCCCAAACTTCTTGTAATGACTCATCAATCCACTAACTTCTTGTAAAAATACCGTATTGCCTTTTAATGAATACAAAAAAGACCAAATCGCTCTTTAATGTATACAAAAGACCAAATTGTCTTTTATTGCATTTAATTCACCAGCTAAGCGAATTAAGTCCCGAAGATATTCCACAACCGTCTTATCATCAAATTGACTATGAAATAATCAAATTAGGATCAATACTTATTGATTGAGTTCTTTAAAAAAATTTCGAATGGGTTTAAAATCCTTAATACCCATTATTTTCCAAAAAGTGCATTTTAAGTCCTAAACTTTCTACATTCCAAAAATCCATCCAATCGGAATTATTTTTTATCCATTTCAGTATCGTTAGATTTTAGTACTTATTCTTGACATTTTCAATTCTCTCCTGGAGTTGGGTCCCCAAAATCTCTATTCCAACAAAAATGCTATTCACGTAGATTCGCTATTTATCTGAAAATATTATTCATCGAAATCAACAGGATTTTATTTAAAAGTATCACTAAATCCTCAAAGCACATTTTAGGGCTTTTTAAAGCTCGTTTGAATTCATTCCATAGCTTTTCAAAATTTTCAAAAATTTTTAAAAAATTTTTCGGTCGAGTCCAGAATTATCTCTGGTTTATCCATAATCTCCTTTATAACCTCAATAATACATTTAAATGCTTAAATTACTCTAGTATATCATATATAGAGCATACTCTATAAAATGCATGTCCAACACATTACATGATACAATAATTGAACTAGGATATTATAAGACTTTAATACATTTTTCAGAATTTTGAGGAATTCAAGAGAAAAATGACCTGAACTAAATGGACCCATATAAGATGAATATAAGTATCCTACAAAAAGAAAGAGTTTTAGAGTCGATTACTTTGGTGTTTTATGCATCGACTCCTTTACCCGCTCCACGTTGATGCAACACATACACCAAATGGTGCTTTTCTCGTAACTTAGGAGCATTGTCCAAATTGTGCTTGATTGGATAAGCATACAACTTGCTCGCGTAATTCAACCATTGTTTCCCAAAGTTAAAAAAGCGATCATACTATATATTAAAAAGAATTTATATGAAAGACCTATCAAGACCTTGAATAAAGAAACAAGGTGATGACTCTAGAAGCCAAAGAGCAGAGATCAAATGGAATCTTTGACTCTTAATTTGGTAACAAATTCTCGAGAAATAACATCAAATAACCTAATTTAAACATGAATTTAATAGTTTAAGAAACTTCTCACAGTCTAAAATAAACTAAAATGTTTAAAAAGATAAGTGTCGTATTCCAAATAGTATATTTCACTATTCTTTTCTAAAATAGAATGTCGGGTACCCATATTCCAAATCGTATATTTCACTGCTTATCCTTATACATAGACACAAGTTCTACACATTCATGTACTATGTCGTGCATTTTATTATTTTCGTTTTGTATAACCTGACAACCTCATATTCCAAATAGTTTCCTTTTTTTGAAAAGTCCTTCACTATACTAATATCCTTCTGTTTCAATCTGTGTCTTTACCTTACATTCTCAAAAAAAAGAAAAAAGCCGCAGCACGCAATTGTGCGTCATAGCATGTTCACCCAATGACTTCCAAAAATGCCTATTCTCTTTCATAAACTGGAAGATTGTATGTCATATATACGAGCCATATGGAACAATCTTCACATTAACGAATATACTCTCGTCTAATAATTTGAGATACTATTCAAATTCAAACAATACTTGAACTTCTTTGTATTAGTAGACTTTATCAATATATCTACTGCATTCTACAAAGTACGAACCTTTTTAACGAGACCTGTCCAGATGTAATTAGCTCCTTAATTTTGTAAAGCCTCACATCTATATGTTTAGTTTTTGTATGATACAATTGATTATATGCTAAATAAATGACATTTTAATTATTACAATGTAATAGAAATCCACCTTAATTGATGACCACTTCCTTTACTTAACAGCCTCAACCACTATCATGTATTCTTCTTTAGTTGTAGATAATGCAACCATATATATTATAATATTGATTTTCAGCAAATAGACCTTTGTGCAAGAGTAAAGGCATACAATAAAGTAGACCTCATATTATCCAAATCTCTTGTATCGTTAGTATTTGTATACAATATAGTAGACCTCATATTATCCAAATCTCTTATATCATTTAAATTTTTATACAATATAATAGACCTCATATTAGCCTAATCTCTTATATCATTTGAATTCGTATATCCATAACAGAAAGACCACCCTACTGACTACTAAATAGAACCCCATAGTTTGTCGTATCTCTCAAGTACTTAAATATCCACTTGGTTGCTTCCTAATGCTATCTTCTACGTTTTGACATATATTTACTAACTTGACTAACAACATGAGTCATATCTAGCTTAGTACAAAACAATACGTGGATTAAACATCCAATACCACTACCATATGGTACATTAGACATATCATCAACCCTTACATTTATTTCCTAACATTGATATAGAAAATATTAAAGTGATTTGCCAACGGGGTGCTTCAAATCTTTTCAAAACCTTTTTAATACAACAATGCTAAGATAACCACAATTTTTTAAAGCTCATGTCCATTCGAATCTACATTCCTATTAATTTCTCGGTAGTACCAAAATTTTATTTGACATACTACATGTTCCTTTACAAGTTAACTAAATCTTTTAGTTTACTCTATGTAATTTGTTCATCTAAATCACCATGAAGAAACATTTTCTTCATATATATGTGCTCGATATATCCACTTGCACACTATAGACTTCTTTTTTGTGGGAAGCTACACCAACTCTCATATCTGGTTCTTATGCAAAGACTTCACATCTTCCATTATAGCTCTCATTCATCTATTATTCTCTTTGGCTATTTGTAACCTCTTGAAAAATTGTTGGATCCCTACTACTAATGATAAGTATGAAGAATATTGAGTATTCTCCAATCGCCTCTATTTAGTGGCCTAATTCTATGTCTTACTGTATCCATGTCTATATTGTGATACTACTTTTCCTAGGAAATCAATCTTTGATTTGCTAAACTAGATTTTTTAGCCTTTTTCACATCTTCTCTAGGCTAATCTAATTTCACTTATAAACCTTTATTACTGTTCTATGCTCATCCCGACACATCCTCTTTATGTTTTCTTTAACATATGATGCTTTTCAAATACTACATCTTCAATAATCACCATTTTTTTATTTTGTATCTCAAAACTTATATCCTTTTTACACCTTTATAGTACTCAATAAAGATACACTTCTTTAACTTTATATCAAGTTTGAATCTCTCATTGCTTAAAACAGGAATATATATAGGATATGTGTACACACGATGCTGACTGCTTCCACTAAAAAAACTTAAAACAATGTTTTGTTGTGGTGTTTCTAAATTATTTAGTGTCTCTAAATCTTATGTTTTTCATATAATTTTTGGAATTGTCAATTTGTGTACTCAGTTTCATCTAATTTCAGGTGCTTGTTTTTCTGCATATTCAGTTCTTCACCTCAACCTTCCATGCTTTGAACTTTACAAAAACCTCAAATTTCTACATCATCAAGTATAACCAAACTTTTTTATATTAAAATTATTGATGAATGTCACGAAGTACTAAGATCCCTGCAACAACTCTTTAGTAGGACTACAAATGTCAATATGCACATAGTTTATATTTCCTTAAGTTTTGTGCTTGCCTGTTTTGAATGTCATCCTAGAATTTTTACCAAGCATATAAACCTTAACTTACAATGTTTGACGGCCTTCAGTCGGCTCCTTTATGAAGTTTTGCTATATTTTGTTTACTAAGATGACCCAATCACTTGCATCATAATACAGTATTATCATCATCTACCTTTACTATAGCAACCTCTCCACCTACAACTGTGCTCCCTATTAGTCTATATATGTTTTTTTTATCAGTTTTGGTTCCTTCATTATAGCCATCATATCCTTTGTTACCTGAATGTTGTCTATGTCAATTTTATATCTATAGTCATTCATAGGTAAGGTGGTCAAACATATTAAATTATTCCTTAAATTTGGTGCCCATAGAACATCACACAATATCCTAACAACACCACCATATATCTTGTTTCTAATTTATGACACATTAACAATTTCACAAGCTTTATCATAACCCAGTTGGATAGTCCAAATGTTGATTGAAATACATGACACAAACCAATCAAAGCTTATTGCCGTGTTATATGAGCATCTTATATCCAAACTTAATGAGTCTTTTAATTGATTTGTTGAAATGTAGAGTACGTTTTTTTTAGTTCCAATCCAAACCCCTACTTTGTATTATATTAGCGGAACTTAGCGAGCCATTAAACTTTTTTGTCACTTTGCTTCTTCTTATTTTGATAATCCTTTCTGATATGCCCAATTTACTAACACTTATAGCACCAGGCTGCCCATTTGTCTTTATATTATGTTCTATAACTATGTTTTGAATGGACTGTTCTTACTCTACTTCCTTCCATTATCCTAGTTTCCTCTCATAGACATCGCTTCTCCTTAACATATTATGAGCCAATAACACAATGGTAATATCCTCCATACTGTCTCCTTTCCTAATATAAGCATGGTCACCAGGTCTTCATAAGATGGAGGTAAAGAGTTAAGAAGGACCATTGCTTTATCTTTATCTATAATGCTCACCTTAAGCCTTAATAGGTTGCTAGCTATTTGATTGAACACATTGATATGTTGTTCTAGATTTGTTCCTTCTTGTATCTTTAGCCTGTATAGTTTTTGATTAAGATATAACTGGTTTGTAAGATAATTTAACATGTATAGACTCTCCAACTTCTTGCATATCACCATAGGAGATGAAATCTCTATGACATGTTATTTGACCTTGTCTTTCAAACAAAGTAGAACGGTTCCAATTGCTCAAACCGGTAACTCCTAATTGATCTCATCCATGTCTTCAAATTTATTCTTTCGTGACCCCTTTAACATGCCTTGTTATGCCAAACATAACCTTCACTCTCTGTTGCCACAATCTAAAATTTCCAACTGTATTAAACTTTTCCATCTTGAACTTTTCAAAAAAAGTAATTGTTTCTTGAATTATACTATAATACCACTTATTGAAAAATAATGTGCATCAAGAATAAAATGGAAAGAAAGAAACAAATAAGAATTTAATAAAATTTTAATGAAAGTCAACCAATTGAGTGTGCCTATGTCTTTGTGTACCCAAGAGTAGCTAATTTCATTAAATTGATTAATGATAATATTAATGATTATATCAAACTAGATTTATAATAATAATGGTTATATCAAACTATATTTATAATAATTTGTTTACATATAAAATCTAACTGGTATAGTTATACTCAAATATCTCCTTATCAACCTCAACCTAATTCCAAAGTTTGAAATCTATCAAAAATGTGTTTTCAAATATGGTAACTCATCGCGAACATGATCATATCTCTGAGTGTGTATATTACTTGCTTTATTTACATATAGACATGAGTTTTGACAAGTTCGTATCCTAAGCTATATCCTTCTTTAGAAAAACCTTTGCTATACCAACACGCCCATATTTCAACTCGTATCTCTGAATTCCAAAAAATACGCTTTGATACATGACCGTATTCACCTAAAGACTTCCAAGAATCATTTATTTCCTTTCTAAAATATCTAGATTGCATATATGTATATATGAGTTATACAAAAATACAAAATTACCTCAATCATAGTTCTATATTATTGAAGCAAAATTTGTATCACGATTTGGATTGATGCACCCTAGATTTGCAATCGGCCTATCTTCTTTGATAATGCCGTGCCTTAGTAAGAGACGATGCAAACAAAAAGAACTAGATTCACATTTGTGAATTTTCATAATGACCTATGAAAATATATGTGCTCCTGGCCATTTCTCCTAATTTCGTATGGCTACTAATTTTACCTATTTGCGATAAATGGATTAATCAATTTCAAAGGGAAGGATACTAAAGTTCTTATGAGGATTAGTAGCCTAACTAGTGGGGGATCTAATTTTCAATTATGAAAATAAATATAAAAAAAGTTATTGGCTGGAAAAATAAGCATTTACTGTAAAGTGATTTTATGTATACATTTAAGTTAATAGACACATTCAGCAAATCATTAATCATACAAGTTATACTGACATGTTATTAGGAGATAACTTTGATCTAATGCAACTAGGAATGTCAATGGGGGTCTCGGTGGCTAGGGTGGCCCGTAGCCCGACCTGACTATGGGCTGAACGACTAGTGGCTCGGCCCAACCATGGGCTAACCAGCCCATGACCCGACGGCTAACCCAACCCACCATAATTTTTTTAAAGAAACAGGTAAAAAACGACGTCATTTTTGAAGTGACGGTTGCGTCACAGGCCAGACCAGACCGGTCAGAGCTTCGCCCGACCTTAGTCCATGATTCGATCACCCGTGACCCGAACAATCTAGGCCAAAATTGGGTTAGACTGGGCCAAATTTGACATCCCTAAATACAAGGTAAATACTTTTGACTATATTTTATCATGAAATGTAATCAATGTTCTCTGCTCGGTAAATTTTTGCATATCATGTTATATGAAACATCTCTTCCCTGCTCATCCAACTTTGACATGAGTTAGTATTAAAAGTATGCATTGTCCCTAAATATTTTTTAAATGGGTTTAAGCTCGACACAAAATTTAATAGAATTTGGAATTTCAAGCTTGGATGTAAGTTTGATTAAATTTTAGATAAGATAAAACAAAAAAAAAAGATAAAATTTTGAAGTCTTTTCAATCTTAAAATAAAACTTATTACTTTCAATTAAGTCTTTCAAAATTAGGTTTGAACTTAATATAAAATTCGATTAACTCAATTATTATTTGTTGAATTCAATTCTAATTGAGTTAAATTTTACCTAATTTCCGCCTGCAATTAGAAGAACGTATCAACTTCAATGTCGTTGAGATAGATTTATGTGTCAAAGCAACTTGATATTTTTCATGTCACACTATGTCTTACAAAATCACCGTACTTTAGATTTTCCTAATTATAATTAATGATACGGAAACCTTTTGATTGATATTAATTTTTTTATTATTAATTCTTAATTCTTACTTAATTGATAATAATCTCTTTTCTCTTCCTTTCTTTTTTCTAATCATTGATAATAATCTTGTTTGTTCTTGTGGTGAATTTAATAAAAACTCTTACCCTCTTGGCCATGTATAATACAATTAGATAAATGCAAATTAGCAAATTACTTAAGTAATATACTTATTCTTCGTGCTTTCCTCGTTGATACCAATTCTGGTCATTATAGCCATTATAAAAATGAGTTGCATCCCCGTGCTCTTGAGATATAATTCCATGTCAAAAGTGGTGGAAAAATTTTCATGTAACGCGATTTATATCAATAAAACCATCTTGCTTTCCATGTAGAATTTCCTGATTATAATTAGAGGTACCCAAGTCTTCTGAATGGCGATATTTTTGAATTATTGATTATTGATTCTAGGTTGATTCATTACAACTGATTTTGTGTAACCTTCTTGGATTTTGCTTTGCATGTTGCTCCATATTTAATAAAAGCTCCCTTCGTCATGGCGCACGCATAATACAATTCATTAAACGCAGAGTAAAGAAGGCATATACGTCTTCATGCTTTCCTCGTTGATACCAGTTTGTGTTAGCCATTATAAATATTCCAAAGTATACGATTGTTACAATTGGTTTCCTCGTTGATGCCAGCTCTGTTAGCCATTACAAATACCAGTCCATGAACACTAACCATTTGTAACAATCGTATACTTTGGAATACATTATTTTTCTCTAAACTTCTTTACAGTAATCACCCTCATTTTCTGCATAAAAAATGGGGAGGTCGACTATGGGAAATATGGTTGTATCAATGTTTTTAATGTTGATGATAACGGTGGTAATAGCAGAAGGGCGTCTACCTACTAAGGAAGAGCATGCAGTTGTGCTCAGGCGCGGAATTTTACATGCTAAGAAAGAGCATGCAGTTGTGCTCAAGCGGGGACTTTTACCTGCTAAGAAAGAGCATGCAGTTGTGCTCAAGCGCGGACTTTTACCTGCTAAGAAAGAGCATGCAGTTTTGCTCAAGCGCGGTGCTAAGAAAGAGCATGCAGTTGTGCTCAAGCGCGGTGCTAAGAAAGAGCACGCAGTTGTGCTCGAGCGCGGGCTTCTTACAAATGTTGAATTGGATCCTCGCGTTGTTGGTGTTAGTGTTGGTGTTCTTACCGATAACAAAGTGGAGGCCAATGTTAATCCTATTGGCCTTGATTTTTGACTGACGATTGGGAACCCCAGACAGTAGTGGTTGAGTGCAGGCCTCGTAATTGTGGGTTTGATCTAGGAGCACGCTTTAACTACAAAATCAATTTTAATTTGGGTGCATGTGTGTGTGAGTGATCCTGTACAATATTTGGATTGGAAGTGAGATACAGTATATATATATATTGTGTGTGTATCGTGTGAGTTTGTGATCAGAAATAAATATATCAAGTTATGTATTCTCCAATTTAAAATATATATTGTTTCTAGGGCTGGGCAAAAAAACCGAAAAATCGAACCAACCCAAAAAACCGACAAAACCGGGCCAAACCGAACCAAACCGATGTGATGGATGGTTTGGTTCGGTTTTGGATATTGGAAAACCGACTATATCGGTTCGGTTGCGGTGTAGGCAAAAAATTTTCCGAACCAAACCGAACCAAACCGACCAACTAAAAATAAAAAAAGTTTGTATTTTTTTATACTTCTAACTCTAGGTATATAAGGTAAATTTGCAATTTTGTAAGTATAACAATCATCGAATAGGTCCTAAAATGAAATAAAAATGTTAAATATGTAGTAAAATTGACCCAAAATTTAAGGCCCAATTTTAAGGCTCAAATTAATTGAAAATAATCGAATCGAACCGAACCGAACCGAACAGCAAGACGAACCGAACCGACGGTTTCATCAAAAGTTCGGTTCGGTTTTTTATAAAATATAACCGATTATTTGGTTCAGTTCGGTTCAATAGTCAAAAACTGACCGAACTGAACCGTGCCCACCCCTAATTGTTTCTGTTTATATTAAATATTATTATTGTAAAAATTGTTAAAAGTTGATAGAAGGAAATGTGGTTTCCTGATAAACACAACACATAGCGGAATCCTCCCAAAATTTGCTAGAATATATTAGGAGTGTTAAAGTAAGATTAATCCATGCGATTAATCCATCAATCAACGGAAGATAAAACAAGTAACAAGACACACAAAATCCAAATTAAAGAACACCAACGAGAAAAACCCCTTCATTGAAAAGAGGAAAAATCACAAAACTCGTAAGTCCAGCTCTAAAACTCTACTATCACCAATCAAAAGTAGAGTATAATATTCAGCAAGTACACAATTGAGATATGAAGTTTAAAATCAACGAAAGTACCAAATCTCACAACAGATAAAAAAGCTTGTAAAAAACTTCACTAAAAATAGCAACATGTTTACAAAATTTATTACTAAATATCTAATAGTTAAAATCTATTCTCCATTGTTCAAAATGTAGATTAGGATGTCAACTACTTCCAGTTAAAATTTCACGCCGATTGACAATATTTCAAGTCCCGATCATACGTTTGATCACGATTGCTCTGTGTTGAATTTTGTTGAACAATTCCTGCAGAAATTCTGACCCCTTTTGTTACCCAAAAAGCTATGAAAATTACCCTTAAATAATGCTTACATAGATAAGGCAAATCTCTAATGAACTTTAAGACATTACTCATTAGTCCTGAACTTTTTCCAAATAAGTTGGGAGCCCAAAAATCCCAATAAAGGTAAGGTTACAACGAATAGAATTGTTGATGCCTTATTTGTCTTAAGTATTTATTATGATATTAAAATTAACGAGTTTATTCTTATTGTAATTATTAAATATTTACAAATTAATTAAAATTTATCATTTATCTCCTTGTAGTATTATTTAGTTACCATATAAATTCTTTTTTATAATTTATTAGATTTTAATAAATTCATAATTTTAAATTAACCTTGTATTGAATTTTAAAATTCGAATACTATATTGTTTTAAGTAAAAACAAAGACGAAAAGCTAATTACATATGATTGAAGTTATGTGATATATAAACAAGATATAAATAATAATTTTTAGCATGTAAGATATCCAATTTTAAAACAAAATGACTTAAATTTTCAATTACATTCGTTACTTAATATTGATAATTCAAAAATAATATTTTACATATCAATAGATATTAGCTAAAAATAACTTTGAAGAATTTAACAAAATAAAAATAAATAAAATAAATAAAATTTTAAATATAACAAAAATCTTGTTCCAAAATATTAAGCAAAACTCTTAACCTATTCAAAATTTAAAAGCTAAGTTCTTGCCAATGCTCAATCATTGTCATCATCGCCTTCCTCATCTTTACTTACTGAATTTGTCCCATCATCATTCATAAAAGTTCATCAAAATTAGTCATCTTCTCTAACACTCATAGTATCAATATTTTACGGATATCCTTCAATAGCTATAACATCTAAATAAGATCTATCCGAAGATATCATATCAATATCATACTTTGAAGTAGATTCATGAAGTGTAATGCCAAAAGACTCATCTCCTATATCATCATCAAGAAGATTATACAAATTATGAGGCTTTGTCATGACAACAACCTGCTAATTGAGCTCTTTAATATCTCTTACGTAGAAAACGTGTCTAGTTTGAGAAGCTAAAACATATGGTTCATCAGTTTTCAACTTGAGTGTGACATTGACCATAGGAAACCCAAACTTGTCAACCTTATATCCACCTTTATGATGCACATCTCACCAGTCAGCTTTGAATAAAATGATACTATTTCCTCTATGATAATTTCACTATATGATATCTATCAAAACAAAAAAATAATTCAAATTGTCCGTATTCACATCACCTTTTACAAAAATTCCACTATTTTGTGATTTTAATTACAAATCTCTATCCTTGTGTTAAACCTTCAATCGGTGATGAGGAAGCTTATATATCGATAAACTTGCCTATCAGGCCTATAAGCTAAATGCAATAATTGATCAGTAATGATTTCAATTCCTTTATCGTGCAATACGGTGACCTATCAAGATTAATGAGCATTAAATATTTATATTATATAAATTATAATTTATAAAAAGTGATAGGTGAAAATATATTTATAGTACTTCCATATTTCTTAAACCACTGATGGAATTCTTTTTAATATCTTCTTTCTACATTTCTAGGATCCTCCCTTTTGAGTTTTCCATTATGCATGCGTCATATTAAAATAAGTAAAATATTAGTAGTTACTTAAAGAATATAGAAACCATAAAACAAATTACGTAAAATGACTAACTTCAAAAGTTAAAAGAACTTATCCACAAACTCTCTAATTTCTTCACAATTTTTTAGTACATACATTCTAGTTTGAGCCCATTCCTAATAATATATATTATTTATTTTAATAAAATATGATGAAATTATATCCAATTAAAACCTTTGAACTAAGTGAAAACTTTATAAGCAGGGGCACATGCCATGGGATTCTAGCAATAAATTTCAATCCAACGAGCATTTTCTGGGACAAGGGTTTTAAGAATTATAGTATTTAAGGTCCTTCAACTACAACACTCTCACAAACATAAAAAACTTATAATCTCTCGAGACGACGAAATTTATGGCTACTCTCTCCTGTAGAGCTTATCGCTCTCTTCTCTTAAGCCCAAAAGCTTATTAGTTCATCATGCCCTTTTGCACCTACTCTTCTCAAAACCATGAATTGGATGAGTCCACTTCCAACTTAGATGCACCCCCATAGTCTTAGGCTACTAAGGAGTGAGACATCTATGATTCACCACTTGAGAATGGACAGGGTATTTATAGGTTACCGCTTGAGAATGGACATGGTATTTATGGGTTCATTTTTATTTTAAACTTTTGGTCTTATTTCCTTTTACTAAAGGTTTTACAGTACTTTTATGCTAATGTGAGAGTTATTTGTTTTTTGGGTGTCATTTTATAGGCAATATTAGTAGGGAGGGTTGGGCAAAGTTGTAACACCCCCTCACCCTAGGGTACGCACCAGGACGCCCGTAGGTCGTTCCGACACATATCCTAACGTAAGGAAGCGCTACGTGCGATCACTACAGTACTCCACATGGCATCATAAGAATTTGAATAATTAAACCAGTAATTA
>JAOQML010000009.1:19578378-19599353 GCA_027568935.1 Erythroxylum urbanii
TCTTCAACAAGTAAGTAGTGAATAAAATTGTTAGAGTTGTGGATTTTTTGAAATAAAGTTGATGAATTTATGGTCAGTGCATGATCATAGCATTTACATATATTATATTCTTGAACACTGTGTTAAGGGGGATAAAATTGGGGATATAGTGATATTTGGGTTTTGATAGATTATTAGTGACCGGGTGTTATAAAAATGGTTCTTGGAGTTGAAATAGCAATAAAATGATATATAGGATTAGTGTAGAGAGTTGGATATGGAAAAGTGATATGCTCTGTTTCTTCACTGAGCATGTATGAATATATATGTTTTTATACGAAAGTTGATGAAGACTTAGAGATGTTCAAGAAAATGGTTTTTGAGTTGAAGAGTATAGATAGTATCGTCTGTGATGACGTCACATCGTCTGTGATGATGTCATATCTTCTTAAGATGACTTTGATTCGTCTTAAGTTGACTCAGGTTTAGTCTATCTTCTGGGTCTATCTTCCGCTTAGTCTATCTTCTAGGTCTATCTTCTGCTTAGTCTATCTTCTGGGTCTATCTTCTGCTTAGTCTATCTTCTAGGTCTATCTTCTGTTTAGTTTATCTTCTGGGTCTATCTTCTGCTTCATCTATCTTCTGCTTAGTCTATCTTCTGCTTAGTCTATCTTTTGCTTCTTCTACTTTCTGCTTCGTCTACTTTTTACTTATATGACCATAACATCTTCTCTAGATCTCCAAATGATCTGATTTTTGAACCAATAGATTACTGACACAGTGTTTTATCGCTCCATAAACTTTTGTAGCATTCCAAATTGAATTGAGAAATATTGATCAAATCAAAGTTTGGAATCTATTGGAACAGTGAAATAGGATTTTCTTCCTAAGCACCCTTTGGTATTTTGATTATATCTAGATCTATAGGATTCCAAATGAGATGTTTTTTAATTTGGAGTAAACTAAAGATATAGGCTGACAAATTGTCTTAAGAAGTATAATTTTTATTCTTTCTCTAAGATATTGAATTTCTGGATGGAAGTTGTACATAGTACACTATTTTTGATTGTGAACAACCTGATAATGTTGGAGGTATATCTTCCAAATTTCTGAACCAAATTGAGTGATTTTGGTGTCAATGAAAAGATAAGACATAGAGGAACACTTTTTAGAAGATAGTATAACCAAATTACATCAGTTTCGCTTTCAAATTGAATGTGAACAATAGACCTGAAAGTGTGACTTGGAAAAAAATCTGAAGTGAGTCAATAAGAAATGAATTGAGATTCTAATGGTCTTAGTGAGGAATAAACCTAAGTATAAATTGTACTTAGATGAGTCTTGATATGAAATTGATGAGAAGATACCTGGGGTTGTCATGAACATGCATTGCATATAATTCATTTCATACATGTGCATTATGAAACACTCATAATTTTGCAAATTGTGATATATATATATGGTGCTTGATATAGAGGAGCAATTAGAACATCAACCTCCAGACATTGCCAGAACTTCCAGGCATTAGCTTCGGGAACAATTTGTGAGTAGACCTAGATGGTCTCATTCCACTGTTTGCTTTGTTTGACTTTTGATATTGATTGATTTTTGAATGATTATGTGAAAGTGTTTGACTATGTTGGTTTTCTGATCGGAGGTCCGATGAATGTGTTGTATGAAAGGATATTGAAGTGCTCATTGTATATGAATGAGATGAAATAAGTGTGCATAATATGATTTCTAAATGCCAGACCACGGTCCGATGACAAGCGTGTTTTTGAATGTGCATTTGCATATGAATGAAAGTGTGATTCTCAACTTTAATTTTAAATGCTGGACTAAGGTTCGATGATATGGGAATGTGAGTGAATAGGAATATGCAAATGTAATCGATGCATTCCATGTCATAAATGCATGAAACATAATGCATTCCATGTCATAAATGCATGAAACATAATGTAATCAGTTCGCGTCTGCATTCTCATTTCGTTCATTTATATTAGATTGTGTTTTCAGTAATGATTGTATTATGAGTATGTAAATAATTATGTTCTGAATCAACATTCCAAATTGGAAATGTTAGTAAATGATTTTGAAGTGTAATGAATTATGACTACAAGTCTTCTGTTTTAGTAATGGGCCTAAATGGCATTGTAATTCTAATGATTGTATGGTTGGGATTGAAAAAGTTTATGATTGAAATGGGACCGAATTGATTATTGATTTTTAGCAAAAGTGTGCATTATTTCAAAAACAAAAAAAATTGTAATGAGATTTGACTGATTGAGTGTTCTAGCACTCCACCCTCGTGGGGCACGGACTCGGATATCACCCATCGATGTCAGGTTTGGGTCTTTCGGTATTGGGGTGCTACACTAAGCATGGGCATGCCTAACTCTAAGTATTGTACAGTCGATATCCATCTCACTCGTGTGAAATTGTTCAAGGGTGCCATACACTCCTACAAATAAAAATTAAGGGAAATATTAGTATCTTGATCACTAAAAAGACTTTCCATCATAGTTTGAAACTTTTTTTCACTAATGAATTCAAAACATAAACTGGAGTAATAGAAAAATGGTCATTAGGATACTTCATTATATCATATATATTAATCTAAATAGTATCCTTACTAAATTCCATAGTCAAAGTGCCTTTGTTTGACATCAAATTTAGTTTTATCCATTTTTAAAATTGATCTTCCTAACAAAATTAATGTTGTTTGGTCATTATTTTCCATATCCAAAACATAAAAGTTAAAGGAAAAATTAATTTGTCATTAACATGCACAATATCCTCCACAATTCACTCAGGATATATACTGGACCTATCTAATAATTGAGCACCCACCCTCGTCCTTTCTAATGTTCCTAAATTAAGTGATAAATAAATAAAATAAGGCATGATTTTAATAGATGCCCTTAAATCCAGCACGACTTTTTCTATTTTAGAACAACTAATAGTGTATGGTATGGAAAAGATACCTAGATCTTTATACTTTTTTAGGAGGTTTTATGAAAGTTAGAAAATACATTTCCTCCTAGCCTTACTTTTTCAATCCCTTTCAATTTCTATCTTCTTTTTATAGTAAATAGTTCCTTTTAAGAATTTAGCATATCTTCGAAGTTGTTTCATTGCATCAAAAAGAGGAATATTTACCTCCCAGGTCTTGAATATCTTATATAAATCAACATCTCATTCCAATTTTTAGTTATCATTCAATGTATCTAGAAAAGGAGGAAATATAAATAAAGGAGAAGCATGTGACTTACCTTTAGGTATGGCATGCTTTCTTCTACTTTAGCATATACATTGCCTTTCGTTTGTGAGTTTGATGAAGGTGGGACTTTTACGGGTTGCTCCACTTGCTTTCCACATTGCAATGTAATAGCATTAGAACTCTCCTTATGATTTACTATTGTTTTTGATGAAAATTTATTCAAACCTTAAGATTCGAAGCGACTAACTGTAGTGTCTAATTGACGCATTTCATTTTCCAAATTTTCATTATTGTTTTTGTCTCTTATGGAAATTTAATAGTATTAGTAAGTAATGTTTTAACAATATCTTTGGGAGGCATACCTTAATTGGATGTTTAAGCTTATTG
This sequence comes from Erythroxylum urbanii, assembly GCA_027568935.1. Classification (NCBI taxonomy): domain Eukaryota; kingdom Viridiplantae; phylum Streptophyta; class Magnoliopsida; order Malpighiales; family Erythroxylaceae; genus Erythroxylum; species Erythroxylum urbanii. The sequence goes on from JAOQML010000009.1 coordinate 19,581,965, forward strand.
TGGTTGCCTTAAAGGATGGGATTGCTTGTATTATTGAAAATTATCTAGTGGTTAATTTATTGGTACTATTTAAAAGTTGGGATAGCCTTTTAAACTGGGGTTATACATGTTTAAATATGGATTGTATTAACATTGAGGTTATCCCTAAAAACCTAATATTACATTTTTTTGGTTTTGTTAAATCTTCATGTAATGTTGGACATATATCAGTTGGGTATCTTACTGTTAATCATATTTCACAATCTTTGGAAGCTTCCTACAACCAGTTGAAAAACAATTGCAATAAGATTATCCATATATATTTTTTAAGAGACAAAACATTTATCTAATTAACTCATCGAGTTCAGTAGTCTATCCTGTCACTAAACGTCTGGGAATTAAATGTCATGTTAACGTTCAATGTGCAAGTTGCATATGTTGTTTTCTTAAAAAGTGCTCATTCATTATCAACATTGATAATACTCCTTTCAGTCCTACAACCAGTTGACAAACAATTGCAATAAGATTATCCATATATATTTTTTAAGAGACAAAACATTTATCTAATTAACTCATCGAGTTCAGTAGTCTATCCTGTCACTAAACGTCTGGGAACTAAATGTCATGTTAACGTTCAATGTGCAAGTTACATATGTTGTTTTCTTAAAAAGTGCTCATTCACTATCAACATTGATAATACTCCTTTCAGTAGGTAGAAGTCTTTCGTAAAACTAATGAATTAGGAGTTGTTTGTTAATTTGGTGGTGCAGTCAACTAGCATACAACTTTTTAAAACGTTCCCAATAATCATACAAAGACTCTTCAGTGTGTTACAAAATATTACAAATCTCCTTTTGAATGCTCAAGAACCTTGAAGTTGGAAATTTTTTAAAAAAAATTGGTTCTTTGTTTCTTTCCATATGATGATACTTATTGGTGGTAAGTAATTATAACCGATCCTAGGCATTGTCTTTCAAAGAGAATGGGAATGATTGTAATTTGATTATAATATTATTAGGCTTCATTCCTGTATACAACGTGAAACTCTTGAAGATGCTTGTATGGATCCTCATTTGTAGTACTATAACAGTTTACAACAAATGTTTTGAACCAAAATTTAATTTAAATATAATATTTGCATTGAAATTAGTATAGATTATGCGGTGAGGTTATTGGTTCAAATATGGTTTAATGAGTTCTTATAACGTCCAATTCCTCGACATATTTTTTGTTGTTTTAAAAATTGTAATGTTACACCTTACGAATTGTTATATCTTTCTTTAGCTTTTTTGCAATCATTTATGATCAAATAACATCTCCAGTCCCTTGACTATGAAACTAAACAAAAAAAAGCATTTGGACATATTAAAATAAGATTATAAAGGATTTAAATGTTGAGAAACACTTAAAAGAATTTCAAGTAGTGTATAAGGGTATGAAACTAAATGGAGTTAACAAGGTGAAAATAAAAATGAGAGTTTTTTTGTTCTTCTTAAAGGATGATGCATAAGATTGGCTCTATTATTTACCTACAGGAAGTGTCAGCAATTAGAAAAAGATGAAAAGATCATTTTTGAAAATTTTTTCGTAGTATCAAGGGTTGCTAACATTAGAAAGGAGATTGTTAATTTTTATTGGAATGTGTGGAGGACTCCATTGAAAAGAAACTTAAAAAGCAATATATTGATTATGATATTTTATAAACAACATTGACATAAACTCTCCACTCACTCATAGCACACATCTCACTTTCCATTCCTCACTTTCACTCATTAATGCTACTCACACACTTACACATTATTCTCACTTATTCTCCTTTAATAGACACCTTTAGTCAGTTAACAAGTGACTTTAAGGCTTTCTATAATATTCTAGATATTATTCTAGAATATTACGGAAGAGTTGCACAATAAGATATTATTTATGTATATAGGACAATATGAAGTCTCTAGAGAGATCAAAAGAGACGTCGGTGACTTCTTAACACTCCCCCTCAGTGACTACTCTCTTGTTTTTGAAGTCATACTAAGTTTCCTTTTAAATTCTTCAAAATTTGTTTTGTTGATTCCTTTAGTAAATAAGTTTGCCACTTAGTGTTCTGTCTTTGCATATTTCATCTCGATTTGTCTTTGTAGTACATTTTTCGTAAAAAGTGATAGTGTACCTCTACGTGCTCGATTTTTGAATGAAACACTGGATTTTTAGCTAGATGTATTGCTAATTGATTATCACAATATAGATGCACTGGATAGTCCATTAAATGATGGAGAACCACCATTAGCCATTTATTCATTCACCTTCTTATCAGTAGTTGATAAAGAGACTGTTGGTTGTCTTTTGTACACTTGGAGATTGCTCCACATTCAAGTTTGAACATATACCCAGTGGTTGATCTTCGAGTATCATGGTCCCCAGCATAGTCAGCATCACAGTACCCCACTACCTTGTATATACTTCCCTTTTTTATATAGTAGTCATAGGTTAAGAGTTCCTTTAATATACCTAATTATACGTCGGATGACATCTAAGTGAGGTTTTCTTGGATTTTCTATGAATCGACTAGCCACTCCAATAGAAAATGCTATATCAGGTTGTGTTATTGTCAGATAAATCAATCTTCCCACAAGTTGTTGATAAATTGTTGGATCTTCTAACTCGTGACCTTCTTTTAAACAAAGTTTAGTATTCACCTCTATTAGGGTGGAAACTAGTTTACAATCAAGCATTCCAAACTTGTGTAATAAGTATTTAGAATACTTTTGTTGGCACAAGAATAATCCTTGTTTGACTCATTCTACTTCAAGTCCAAGAAAAATGCTTCAACTCATCAAGTTCCTTCATTTGGAAGTGCACTGAGAGATTACTTCGAATTTGTTGAACTTCTTTTTCATTATCACCAGTAATGATAAAATCACCTAGACAAGCACTATTGCCAACTTTCCATTCTCATTTTTCATGAACAAGCTTGAGCCTCCTAAAGCCATTATGTATTCACTTTATATTAAGAATTCAACAATCTTACCATACCACGCCTTTGATGCTTGCTTTACCTTATAAAAGGCCTTCTTTAGTTTACATACATAGCCTGAATGAGCATTGTCTTCAATCCTATAGGTTGCTTCAAATATACTTCTCTATCCAGTTCTCTATACAAGAAGGAATTATTTACATCCATTAGCCAAAGATTCCAAGATTTATTATCTGCAAGGGCAAATAGGACACGTACCATTGAGATCTTTGCTACCAAACTAAACATTTTATCATAGTCTAGTCTGTACTCCTGAGAAAACCCTCATGCAACCAATCGAGACTTGTACCTTTTGATTGTTCCATCAAGTCGTCTCTTTTCCTTGAAAACCCTTTGCAAGAAATTGGTCATGCATTCTTAGGTTATGGCACTAAGTCCCAAGTTTAATTTTCTCTTAATGCTTTTATTTTTTAATCTATTTCTTTCTTCTAGCCTAACCTTTGTGATGCTTCTTCATAACTTGTCGGCTTAACTACTTAATTTTCTTTTGTTAATGTTGTATTTGCATATTTGGGATTTGACCTTCTTTTCCTAATTGATTTGCGTAAAGACTATTGAAGAACTCCTTGTTCTTCTAGCTCTTCTAATTGATTTGATCTTTCTCCCGTAGGAGTTATACGATACACTATAGTTAGCCATGGACTTCTCCTTAATGACGTGTCACTAGTTTCTACCAACTCTTCTATTAGTCTTACTTCTTTAACTAACTCTTGTGATTTATGAAACTCATATGGCCCTTGAACTCTTTCTTATAACTCTTCCTCTATTGCTTTAGAATCAGTTAACAAAACTGATTATGGTGACCACCATGACGATGCCTCATCGAACACCACATTTCTAGATACATAACATCAATTTGTTATTGGATCATAACATCTCTAACCCTTTCGTTCACTACCATATACCATAAATATGCATCGAATTACCTTTGTATAAAACCTACTTTGCAGATGGTTTAGTGCAAACACATAGCAAACACAACTAAGGACTAAAAAATGACTGACTGTGGGTTTGATATTCCACAAAATTTTAAATAGTGAGATAAATTACAGTTGAGCGTGAGGCAATTTGTTAGCAATGTGTGTTGTCGATTTTATACACTCAGCCCAAAATTTGGGCGGTACATTTTTGGCATATAGCATACTTCTGTATATTTCTGCCAAGTGATGATTTTTCCTTTTTACCAATCACATTATCTGTACGGTGCTTAGACAACTAAACTACCTAAGAATTCTATTTTCTCATAGGTAGTTGGAAAAATCTTTAGATGTGTAATCTTCCCTATTATCTGTGTAGAGGCATAAAATTCCTCTCTCTAAGTCTTTTTCCACTATTTCTTTGAACTCCTTAAATTTGATTAATTCCTCAGACTTTTCTTTCACAATGTTAACCCATACATACCTTGAATAATCATCAATAGAAGTAATCATATATTAAAATCCACTAGTGGATGGTTGTTTTACTCATATAAAAATGTCAGAGTGGAGCAACTTAAGTGAATGTAGGGTTTCGATTATGCCTCACAAATCAGAACATACATAGCGAAAAATAAAATGAAACCTAGAAAATACATAATCAAACATTTGTCATTAGATGTAGTAAAAAATGAACTTAAGATGTGTACTTTACTAACTCCTTCGTTCTTCGTTGTCTTCACCTCTTTGAGTTATCGTAAACCACAACGACCAAAGGAGGACGTCTCTAATGATATCCACATAATGAGCAAAGTCTGAAACCTTTTAGGAAGAATGGTTAGAACATAGACAAAGTCCTAGCTTATTGCACTATGTTTTTGAGAGAATAATTTAGAGAATAAGTGTGTGTAAGATAAACTCGACATATTTCTCACTAGTTTTGCTATAATACTATGCACAAAAATGAGTGCATTTTTACTAACTTTTGGCCTCCTCCAATCCCCATCATGAATGGAGGAATAATGGGTATTAATGGCCATGAATTCCATTTAACTTGGCTTGAAATGTTTGCTGGAAAGCTGGAAATTTTCTAGGTTAACAACTATGCAACACTTGCTTTCTTTATGTTTCTTACCACGATCATATCGCGACACAATCCTGAAACATTCTCCCATATCTTGGATCACTATCCAATCCTATTTTACTCATTCTTCACATCTCCAATACGTGTGACCCATTAGGTTCTTGTTTATGTTGGCCACTTGAATTAACACTTAATTCAAGCAAGTCATGAGCGGTATCTAGCAACACATATGACCCCCAATTGATCAGAAAGTTAGTGGTTTGACTACTTTATAGACAATGTTCCCATGCAATTTGTCCTTTCACCATCTATACTCCTTTTGGTTTAGAGCCTGGTTAAAATGTCAACTCTTACTACATTGACTACATCACATCTAGCCCAAAAGATGTTAGTTCTTATCCCTAGGGCTCATTACTTAACTGGATTTGTCAATGAAGACTATCTTTATGACATTTCCACTCTCACCAAAGATTCCCAAGTAATGACCCCGACAAGAGGCCATGGGTATCATCTCCATCTTTTAGTAGTGGTGAATACTTTATTAGCTACTTAATTACCTTCGAATACCTCAAGTTGTACCCAATCACCACCCTATGAGCAACCTCTAAGAGACAACAAGGAATGGAGTTAAAGTATAGGATCAGTATTTAAGATATCCTTGAGCACCCCAAGTTTAAGGACATTTGCACCATTGCTATGATGAGACTATTATTGACTAGAATAGATTATCCATATGATTGTCTCGTGCCAGGTAATCTAATCTACTTACTACTCTTAGTAAGCATCTATATGTTAACTCTAAACGACTTGTGCTTACAGCTTATGAGATCCACTACTTGATCCAATCAAGAAGTACAAAATGTGTTAGTCTAGCTGGATTAATAATGTCCCTTCTTATTAATCCTATGAATAGAGATAATTTAGATACTAACATAATTACACATGATAGGAATCTCATTATCATGATCTCATCATGAATTCCTTCAAGCTATGTAATGTATTAAGGACTTTATTAATTCAATTTAAGCTCATCATCAATTCATAAAGAGCATGAACATCAAATTAAGAAGATGTATTTTATTAATCATAAAGATTTGTACAATAAGTGCTAAAGGTGATTACCTTCAGAGTACTTCTCTAACAACCTCTCACTTGCACTAAAGCCAATCACCTTTATATCTAATATCATAGGCAAGTACATGAGAATCATATCTCTTTTGTCAAAGGATCAATAATATTCTGATCAGTGGAAGCTCTCTCTATCTTAACATCATTTCCACCAATGATTTCTCTAATCAAATGGTATCGCCTGAGTACATGTTTGGATTTCTAATGAGACCTTGGTTCCTTTGCTTACTCTATGGCACCATTGTTATCACAATGCAACTGTACTAGGTCAACAATGCTAGGAACCACTCCAAGTTTCATAATGAACTTCTTGATCCAAACTGCTTACTTTGTTGCTTCTAAAGTGACAATTTACTTTATTTGAGTTATAGAATCTACAATTGTCTTTTATTTAGAACTCTTCCATCTGACTGCTCTACTGTTCAGTGTGAAAATATACCCTGATTAGGATCTGGAGTCATTCCTGTCGAATTGGAAACTAGCATCTGTATACCTGCTTACAACAAGATCTGCTTCTTTATATAGCAAGAATACATCCTTAGTTCTTCTTAAGTACTTAAGAATATTTTTGACAACCATCCAATGACCCTCACTAGGATCTGATCGGTATTTGCTTGTAACACTTAAACCATATGATACATTAGATCTCGTACATAATATAACATATATAATTAATCCTACAGATGAAGTATAAGGGATCAAATTCATACGAGTCATCTCATCTTGTGTCTTTGGACACGTAGATTTTGAAAGTGTAATCCTATACTTCATAGGATGATAACCTCTCTTGGACTACTCCATGCTAAACGTCTTTAGCATCTCGTCTATGTATATAGTCCGAGAAAGATCAAACAACTTCTTGGTTCTACTTTATAGATTCTTATCCCAAAATATAAATAGCTTCTCCAAGGTCTATTATGGAGAAATTCTTAGACAACCAAATCTTGACTAACTGTAAAGCTGAGACATTGTTTCCTATTAGTAGTATATCATCTACATATAACACAAGGAATACGATTGCACTCCTACTGACCTTCTTATACACACAAGGTTCATCTAGATTTTTTGAGAAACCAAACTCTTTGATTTTCTCATGAAATCGAATATTACAACTCCTGGATGCTTGCTTTAATCTATAAGTGGACTTTTGAAGCAAGCATACCTTTTCTCCACCTTTGGATATGAAACCATATGGTTGTGTCATGTACACATCCTCAATTAGGCTTCCATTAAAGAAAGTTATTTCATATCCATTTGCCATATCTCATCATCATAATGAGCTGCAATGACTAGGAGTATCCTAATGGGTTTAAGCATGGTTAACGGGCTAAATGTTTAGTCATAGTTAACTCCTTGTCTTTGACAATAACCTTTAACTATAAGCCTAGCTTTACAAGTAACTAGATTACCCTCTATGTCAGTTTTCTTCTTGAAAGCACATTTGCATCCTATGGGTTTTATGCCTTTGAGTGGGTCAACCAAAGTCCATACTTGGTTTTTATACATGGAATCCATTTTGGATTTCATGGCTTGAAGCCATTTGTCATATTCTAAACTCTTTAGAACTTCTTCATAGGTCTTTTCAAAAAAAATCTTCATAATATGTAGTAGACTTATCTTCTTCTATAAGTAATACATTGTTATGTTCACTTATGAGAAATCCATATCTTTCTTGAACATGGCGTGTCCTATTTAACCTATGAACTTCTTGTGTGTCAGAAGGTTGAACCATTGTTTCATCATTATAAACAAAGTATTCAGTTTAGGTAGTTGATCTGTGTCTGTTTGAGCATCTTAAACTTCCATAAATTCAATTTTGCTCCCACTGTCTTCTTTTAGAAGAAACTCTTTCTTTAAAAAGACAGCATGCTTTAAAACAAAACTCTTTTTTTTTCTAAAATATTGTAGAACGATATCCTATCGTTTCTTGAAGATATCTTACAAAAAATCACTTGTCAGATTTAGCTTCTAGCTTATCTGACTAAATTCGCCTCACATAAGCCCGACAACCCCAAACTTTCATGTGAGAAAGATATTGTTTCTTGTTAGTCCACATCTCATATGGAGTAACATCAACTGAATTTGAAGGAACTCTATTTAACATATAAACAACAGACTCGAGTGCATATCCCCAAAAGGATTTTGGCAGATTTGCTAAGCCCATCATTGACCTCACCATGTACAACATGGTTTAGTTTCTCTTTTCTGCCATATCGTTGTGTTACAGCATGTAAGGTGCAGTCCACTAGGGTACTATCCCATTGTCTTTGAGATAATTTAGAAACTCTTGGCTTAAATATTCATCACCTCAATCCAATTGAAGTGTTTCAATACTTCTCCCAGCTGTTTCTTTACTTCATTTCTGAATTCTTTAAACTTTTCAAAAACCTCATATTTGTATCTCATAAGATACACATACCTATATCATGAATAATCATCAATAAAGGTAATGAAGTATATGAAACCACTTTTTTCATGTTCATACATCAGACCATACACATCTAAATGTGTTAAGTCCAATAGCGTAGTAGTTCATTCACCTTTTCCTTTAAAGGATAACTTTGTCATCTTGTCTAATAAGTAAGATTTACATGTGTTATATAAGTCAAAATCAAATGACCCTAAACTACCATACATTTGTAGTTTAGTTATGCGTCTCTCACTTATATGGCCAAGGCGACAATGCCATAAGTACGATGATTTCACATTATCTCATTTTTGTCTTTTATTGTTGTTGATATTTAAACTGGATTGGACATATCTAATACTTATATCCCATTGCATAATGTACCCATAGCATAAAGCATTCCATTTAAACTAATAAAACAACTATTATTACTAAAATTTAAATGGAAACTAGCTTTATTAAGACTAGAAACTGAAATAATATTCTTAGTCACTACAGGTACATAAAAACAATCATCCAATTCTATTACAAGCCCACTAGGGAGTGTTAATACATAAGTTCCTATGCCTAATGCAGCAAATCTTGCTCCATTGCCCACGCATAGGTCTGACTCTTACTTATTGAATTGTCTATTATTCCTGAGGCCCTGTATATTAGTAGGTATGTTTGAGTGACAATTGGTATCTAATACCCATATGTTATTATTAGAAACAGTATTAATATCAATAAAAAACATACCTGAAGTAGATGGGGCATCTAACGCCTTCTTCTACTTCAGTGACTCCTGATAGACCTTACAGTTCCTCTTCTAATGGCCATCCTTGCCATAGTGGAAGCATGTTCCCTTAGGGGTAACCTCCTTAGCTTTCTTCTTGGCCACACTTCCCTTGGGCCTTGTGGACTTCTTCTTCTTTTGGTTCTTCCTCCTTGAGCCAAAAGAGTCCACCAGCATCACAACCTTAATGTCCTTCTTGATAGATGGCTTAACTGTTTTGAGCAAGTTGATCAATTCAGGAATTGTGGTGGATATCTGGTTCATCCTATAGTTAAGACAAAATATGAATAACTATTAGTCAAACCCGTTAGAATTAGGTCTATACTTAATTTATGATCCATTAGGAAACCCAAGGAGACCAACCTCTTAATATAGCCATTCATCTTTAGTACATATTGCATTGGAGATGTCCCCTTAGCGATCTTGGAGCGAAAGAACAACCTCGAGGTCTCGAACCTTTCGAACCTAGCTTGCTCATCAAATAACTCCCTTAGATGATAGACTATAGTATGAGCATCCATACCCTTATATTATTTTTACAATTATGATGACATAGTGATCGACATTATGCAGGTAGCCATCTCATTATCATCGAGATGCTTTGTGTATACCTTCTGATCACTATCAAAAACATCAGTAGCAGGGAGATTGGGAAGTGGTTCTTCTAAGACGTAGCCTAGTTTTTTTGACTTGAGAATTATTCTCAGGTTCCTAAGCCGGTCTAGGAAGTTAGGTTAAGTCAACTTATTGGCTTCTATAAGTAGCGTAGGTTCACACTAGTGGTCATGGTGTCGATTCTTGTAACCTAATGTCAAAGAGAGAAAAGATGTTAAACTGTATGTAAATGCGTGTTAATTAGGAATTTACTAACTCGCATTATGACTCCCAATATTTCCTCACAAATCTGTAACCCTCACTATGAATATGAGAGAACTTGTATAAAAGTTCTCCTAGTGGTTCAATATCTAATATCTTTAGGAATGACCTTGGGTTTGCCCAACAAGCCACCTTAGGTTAATTTATAGGTATTGGTTATACCAATTGCATTTATTATGCAACTATTGAATCTAGTGCTATCAATTATTGATGTGTGCACACATATTGGGCTATCAACTCTTGATTCATGTATATCTCATGTACACTACTCAACTACGCCTTTATCCACATTGACCTTGGATTTGCCCAATAAATTAACGCTTCTAGTTAAAATTGACCTATTAATCTAAAAACCTTATTTCTATGATTCGAACATATTCGTGTAGAGTGGGCTTGGGTTTACCCAACAACCCTAACTCTAAAAGAACTCTAGTTCTCACCATATTATTGGAAGGTATTAATTTTAATATTCTAAGTGAGGGATTTCTACTTAGGTCTCATCTAACTAAAATGGTCTTGTATATATCATACATATAGTTACTATAACTATATGGCATAATATGGACACCTAAGTCATATTGGGCTTAAGCCCATAACCATCCATCATGCAAGCCCAATCATAAATCCTAAAATGCATCCTCTAATACATAAAATTAAACACATTAAAATTCATTATGACAAGTTATGGATCCTACATTTTCGAAGTGGATTTAACTCTTGAATCAAATTTCTTCCTATGTGTTATCATGGCTAAATTTAATCTTGTATGTCATTTCAGTTTAGAATTTAACATTAATCAAATTAAATTAACTCTTAATTCTAGAAATTAATTCACCTGAAAATTGATTATTTAATGTCAAAATTAAACATTTTAATTTTGTTTCACATGCCAATTTCTAGTCTTAATAGAAAATAATGCTCCACTTAAATTAAATCAAAATTAATTTCCAAAATTTTATGAACATCAAATCATCATTCCTTGCATCTCTAGGTCGTTTCAAGTTCATCAAAATAATTTTGGAATTACCCAAAAAATTATCAAGATAACTGAAACACCATTGAGATGCTAAAAATGACAAATTTGACATCTAAAAGTTTTTCCAGAAATATTAATTCGACAAAATCATTTTGGAATGCTTAATTAATCAAAATAATATATTTCTATCCCATAAAAATATTTTTTAAGGTTCTAGAACCAAAACATGAACATACAAAATTATCAAATAAAACAGATCCATAGATTTCTTCGAACGGACCAGATCTAATTATTATTTGAAAATTTATTAAAAATTTTTAATAAATTATGGAAAAATTACAGAGGAGTAAAAATATTTAAATATGTTTACGTAAAATTTTTAGAATCAAATTCCATGAAAAACATGTTAAACCTCATCAGTTTAGCCAACCATCAACATATGTTCAGCAGAAAACAATTTTCCAGCATATTGTTAGAAATTCGACAATAAATAGTTCAATCACATTGAAATAAATTTTCAATCACAAAAACCATCTAAAAAATGTAATTAGCAGGTCAGTGAAAGAAAATCGTAAAAATAAATTCTCATAATTTAATTTCGAATTTTCTAAGAATAGACCCACAACTGTCACAACCATGCAATCCTATTACATATGTAATGGAAACTACATCTAATAGGAATAAGATGGCTCTGATACCACTGTAGAGTTTCGATTATGCATCACATGCATCAAAAATTAGAACATAATTAGTAGAGAATAAAACGAAACCTAGAAAATACAAAATCAAACATGTGCCATTAGATGTAGTAAAAAAAAGAACTTAAGTTGTGTACCTTACTAACTCCTTTGTTCTTCGTTGTCTTCACTTTTCGGGTTGTTATAAACCACAAAGACCAAAGGAGGACATCTTTAATGATATCCACATTAAGAGAAAAATCTGAAACCTTTTAGGAAGAATGGTTAGAACACACACAAAGTGCTAGCATTGATGTATGTTCTTAAGAGGATAGTTTAGAGAATAAGTGTGTGTAAGATCAACTCTTCACATTTCTCACTAGTTTTCTTACAATAATATGCACCAAAATGAGTGAGTTTTTACCAAATTTTTGCCTCCTCTAACCCCCATCATGAATGGAGGAATAATGGGAATTAAGTGGCCATAAATTCCACTTAATTTTGTTGAAATGTTTGCTGGAAATCTGGAAACTTTTCAGGTTGACAGCTATGCAACACTTGCTTTTTTTTCATTCATTTACAATGTTTCTTACCACGATCATATCGCGATACAATCCTAAAACATTCTTTCATATCTTGGATCACTATCCAAACCCATTTTACTCATTCTCCAATGCATGTGAACTATTAGGTTTTTGATTATGTTGGTCATTTGAACTAACACTTAATTCAAGCAAGCCATGAGCGGTATCTGGTAACACATCATGACCCCCAATTGATCAAAAAGTCAATGATTTGACTACAAACCCTTCTATTGACAATGTGCCTGTGTAATTCATCCTTTCACCATCTATACCCATCTTGGTTTGGAGCATTGTTAAAATGTCAACTCCCACTATACTAACTACGTCACATCTAACCCAAGTGATGTTAGTTCTTGTACCCAAGGCTCATTACTCAATTGGATATGTCACTGAAGACTATCTTCATGACATTTTCACTCTAGCCACAGATTTATGTGTAATAATCCCAACAAGAAGCCGTGATTATCATCTGCTTATATTAGGAGTGGTGAATCCTTTGTTGTAATTACATTCGAATACTTCAAACTGTACCTAATCACCACCTTATAAGCAACCTATAAGAGACAATGAGGAATAAAGTCAAAGTATAAGATTAGTATCCAAGATATCCTTGAGCACCTCAAGTCTAAGGTTATATTTGGTTAGGGGTTTTATAATGGAATGGAATGGAATGTAATATTATTCCATCATTTGGGAGGAGGTTTTATAATATAATGGAGTGGAATGAGATAGAAGAGGAGGGTTTCATATTACATCCCATTCCATCCTAAACAGTAAAAATAAAAATCCTCCAATTTAGGGGTTTAGGATGGAATGTAAAATGATAAACAAATTTACACTATATTACATTATAAACCATTCATCCAAACAACATTTCACTATATTACATTATGAACCATTCCATACCTCCCAAACAACAATTTTCTAATATTACATCTATTTACGTTGATTCTTTGTAAGGGAGTTGATGTGTTTTTCTATATTGGCATCCAACACATATTGTATCATCATGAACATCTAGTTGAGGAAGACCTTTAAGCAAGGACTTCATTATTGCCTTCAACTTATGATAACTTATATGCCGAAGCCTTGCATACCACAGATCAGGTGTCTTATTTTTCCTTATCTTATTTATATATGCCATTTATGCAGACATAATTTAGACAGACTTTAAGCATTGCCCTTTCATGATTGGTGTACTTATTGGCTTTAAACTTTGATACACCTTAACATCTTTTGAACCGAACACTACATAATTTCTTAAAGATGTAATTTGTGAAATAGAAAGTAAAATTTTCTTCACGCCTGGCACATGGTTGACATTGCTTAACTCCACCTTGTGAGGATTATATTGAGTGCTATTATGGTTTGGCCGATATGAGTGATTGGCAGCTGAGAATAATTTGATATGACAGTGACCTGTCTTCTATTATATTCTACTAAATTGATTAGTTTGTCTTTATCTCATGTGGTTGGGGCACCCAGAATCAACAATCCAATCATCATTGTAGTTGATGAGCTTATCCTTCATCTTTGCGAATGTAGATTCTTCCATTTGCTCAACCACGCAAGATGTTACATTCTCTACATTCTCTTCTACTACTATAGATGTTTAAAGATCACATTCTTCTTCACTGTCCTTATCATTCTGGGTAGAGGTTGTAGCATTGCCTTCAACTCTTTTGAATTGGTAGTCCCTGGCGAAGTGTCCTCTCTTGCCACAATTGTGGCATTGGTTGTTCTACCACTGGTACTTTTTTTCTTCATTATTTCGAACCTGCTAAGCTCCCCCTTGTATCCAGCGACTTCATTAGATTACCATCACGATGTCCTGTAACAAATTTTCTTTTTCCTTTATATGCCTTTTGTTTACTAAATATGGCTTTCTCCTCATCTTTTAATGAGAATTTAGAAATTTGGTTGTTTAAGGTCTTTTGATTGACAAGAATATTTTCCAACTCTGTAAGGGTTGGTTATTTGGCCTAACCAAAAGTTATAGTGATAATAGCATTATATTCTGGTCGTAACCCATGAATAATGATTCTCCTTGTTCTAGTCTCCATAATTGCATTTTGAAGATCTAATTTTAAAATTTCTTCATAAAGAAATTTAACTTTTATGAAATATTTACTTATCGACATATTTTGTTGCACGATTGATAGGGGCTTATTTTCTAACCGTTGAAGCTTTACATAATTTGCCGTAATGAACAGTGTTTTTATACTATCCCATTTCTCCTTAAGTCTTTTTGCATCCTTGATTTGGTGAAGTAGGCCATCCTCAATTGTCACAGATAGTACATATATAGCTTTGCTAGCTTTAATCTTCCATTTATTTAATTCTTCTACATTTGTAGGTGGTGTGGTATTATCACCATAAATAATACTCCATAGGTCTTATCCAAGAAAGCAATATTGCATTTGCAAGCTCCAATTGTTATGATTAGAGTTATTAAGTTTTTCAATAGTACTTATTAAACTTGCAATATTTGCCATTATAACCTGGTAATGCTTATCATTTAACCAAGTTAATTTGGTCCCAGGCTCTTTATAGAACAATTTCTGATGAATTAATAGTATGATTTTGTCGTAGACGAACCTGGCTCTAATACCACTTGTTGATTTTGTCAGAATGTGCGGAGGACTTAATTGAAAAGAAACTAAAAATACAATATATTGATTGCAATATTTTATAAACAACATTGACACAAACTCGCCACTCACTCATAGCACACACCTCACTTTACACTCCTCACTTTCACTTATTAATACTACTCACACACTCACACATTCACGCACACACTTATGCTCCTTTTATAGACACCTTAAGTCAGTTAACAACTGACTTTAAGGCTTTTTTTATAATATTTTAGATCTTATTCTAGACTACTATGGAAGAGATGTACAATAAAATATTATTTATGTATATAGGACAATATGAAGACTCTAGAGAGATCAAGAGAGATGACGGTAACTTCTTAACAGAGATATGTAAGATCTTTAAGGTCGATTGTTTTATTAACTCTAAATTAAAACATACATTTCCAGCAAAACATTTTTAGGGTCGTTTACTTTAATGGTGTTTTATGCATCGACTCCTTTACTCACCCTACCATAATTCAACATTCATATCAAATGGTGCTTTTCTCATAACTTAGGAGCATTGTCTAAACTGTGGTTGATTGGATAATTATACAACTAACTTGTGTAATTCAAGCATTGTTTCCTAAAGTTAAAAAAGTGTTCATACTACATATTAGGTAGAATTTATATGAAAGATCTATCAAGACCTTAAATAAAGAAACAAGATGTAGATTCTAAAAGCAAAAGAGAAGAGGTCAAATAGAAGCTCTGATTCTTAATTTGGTAACAAATTATCGAGAAATAACATCAAATATCCTAATATAAACTCAAATTTAATAAGTTTTAGAATCTTCTTACAGTATAAAATAAACAAAAATGCTTTTTCAAATAAGTGTCATGTTCCAAGTATTATATTTCATTGTTCCTTTCTAAAATAGAATATGGGGTACAAATGTACCCAAGTTCCAAGTTATATAATTCACTTCTTATCCATATATATAGACGTAAGTTTTGATACATTCATCTCCTATGTCTTGTATTGCATTATTTTTGTTTGTATAACATGACAAACCTATATTCCAAATATGTCTTTCATTTTCTAAAAAGTCCTTTACTATACTAATATCCCTGTGTTTTAATTAGTGTCTTTACCTCTATATTCTAGAAAAGAAACATGAAGACATATGACTATGAGTTATATCATATTCACCAAAAGAATTCTATGAAATGCCTATTCTCTTTCCTAAACTCCAAGACTATATGTTATAGATATGAGCTATATAGAATAATCTTCACATTAATGAATATACTCTTCATCTAATATTTTGAGACATTAATCAAGTTTAAGAAATACTTGAAATTCTTCGTATTAGTCTACTTTATCAATATATCAACTACATTCTATAAATTATGAATCTTTTTAACAAGACCTATCTGGATGTAATTATGTAATTAACTTCTATCTCTACTAATCACCATATTTTTATTTTATATCTCAAAACTTATATCCTCTTTCACCTTTATAATACTCAATAAAATACATTTCTTTTGCTTGAAATTAGGATTAAATCTGTCATCACTTAATTTTCAATTCCAAAAACTCAACCTTATTTCCTATCCACACTCTCTATTTCATTATCCTATCTAGTGATGTCTAAGTGATATACGACATACGATGCTCGCTACTTCCACTAAAAAATCTTAAGGAGCCCTATATTCACACAAGTACTTAGCTCTATCAATTATGTATATGTTCATTCCCTCCAAAATAGTGTTTTGTTATGCTGTTTCTAAATTGTGTTGTGTGTCTAAATCCTATCACTACAACAAAAAGAGTATTGACGACGAAATATAACGTCACTAAAAAAACAAAATTGTTACAAAAAGTATTTAGTGACCAAAAAATCATCGAACAAATGATCGCAAAAGCCTGGTAGCAAAAACTTATCTGTGATGTTTGAAGAAATCATCAAACAAAAGGTTTTGCTACGATCCTTACTTCATTCTAATAAAAATATGCGACAAGAGGAGAAATAGTCTCAAATCATTTATTGTCACATTTAATTTTGGTAAGTAAATGTAATTATTTTCATTAACTTAGGC
Organism: Erythroxylum urbanii; assembly: GCA_027568935.1. NCBI lineage: Eukaryota > Viridiplantae > Streptophyta > Magnoliopsida > Malpighiales > Erythroxylaceae > Erythroxylum > Erythroxylum urbanii. Next base: position 19,599,078 of record JAOQML010000009.1, read on the forward strand.
ATAGTAATAATGTTTACTGACGATTTATTTTCGTAGCAGAATATGTTTAGCTACTAAAATCAAAGCATAGCTAAATGTTAATAGAGACGCTCTGGAAAGCGTAGGTAAAAAGATTTAATGATGATTTTATATTTGTAGTTAAAAACTTTTAGTAACGAATATTTATTTTTAATTTGCTTTCCCTATTACCAATTTGATACTTAATTGTAAATATTTACAACATTTTTAATTCATATTATTATTTTTAACATGGTTTTAATTATAATTTAGTCATAT
>JAOQML010000009.1:19605953-19635456 GCA_027568935.1 Erythroxylum urbanii
AGGCATTCTTTATCTTTGTGTATTTATTAATTATTTAATTGTTAATCATAAAGATAAAATCACAGGAAAATTTTTTATGCAATTAGAAATTATTATGCGATTATAATTATGAGATTCGAATTGCATTTTTTGTATTATTCCTAAAATGTTCCTAGTCATAGTTTCATCAAGACGCAGTATTGATGAAAAGGCTAGACTAGCACATATTTGTTTCTTTCTTATGAAGAAAGTAATCAATCTTATAGATTAAACTGTGGAGACACTTAAACAAACATGTGGGTGCTTATTAGAGAATAAGTTCACTGGACTAACCCGATTATGAAAATCCCGAATGGAACATTATTTGTGTGTCTATGGATTATCTCATTATGATGGCTGTATAATTGATCCTTAGACTTGAGATTACCAAAGTTATCTCTTGTAGGAATTACTATGTTTTAATGCTACTTATGTTCTACTCTTGGAGTAGTTCAATTCAACAGTTATTGGATATAGTATTAACTATATGGAGATAGTTGAGTAAATCAATAAAGAATTCGTTGTCTTAAAGTAATTAGGGAGAATGATTTGTTGTTCTTGATTAGTAATGTTTTTGGGAACCTCTAGCCAGAGTAAATTGAGATTTGGAAAAGTTGTTTTCAAATACCAATTCTAAATCATTTACTAATGAGCAAGAACGAACATAATTGGGTTATTTAGAGTAGACACGAATTCCATACTCTAATTCCAATTGGAACATTAGATGACGAAAGGATTAATTTATAATCATAGCCATACATAGACAGGTTAAGTCAAACCATTTTGACATTCCTAATATTTAGGTGGTCATGTCATGTTGCTAGACGTCAATTATGATCTATGATTATAAGGGAATGAAAGATAAATTAAAAGAATTTTTAATTTATCTAATTCTAATTATGAATTAGAATTATAATTTATAATCATGGCCAACATATTAAGAACCTAATGGGTCACACATAAAAGGTCTATAAAGGAGAAAATGAAATTTGAATTAAGTTAGACTTAATTGAGAAGTTTTAGAAACATTGAGGATAAATATGTGATATTTGATCTTATAAGGACTAATTCGTAATTATAACTAAAGTTTGACTTTAGTTGTAATTTTTGATAAAATCTAAGGACATCAAAAATAAGATTTTTTAATAAAAGGAAAAATTAGAAAATTTGGAGCTAGCACTTCTTACATTTTTCCTCTCAAATTGGATTTGAATTTTCTCTTAATAGATCTATAGATACCATTAGTGGTCGGACGATTTAACAGCTCATGGATTGACAGATTCAAGGTGAAAGAAACATTACAACAGGAAATTGAAACTGGTTAGTATAACTTTCTTAATATCATGTTTTTATGTTTCAAATTAAAATTTGTAAAAGATAATTATGTGGAAAAATTTTAATTCATTCCACTGTGCTTAAATATGATCTTGCGTTTATTTTCCAACAGGAGGTATGTTTTAATCTTATTGTGTTGTTATGCTTTAAATAAAATAAGATCTTAGCTGTGTGATGCTGTTGAATGCATCTATGTTTATAGCAGATAGTGGTGGTAATAGCTGAGGGGATTCCACTTTAAAAGGAAGAAGATGTGGTTATTCTCAGGCATAAAGTTTTAGCATCAAAGGATATTAGCACTTCTAGTGTTCTCGATGATGTTGGTGAAGCTATTGTTCATACAGAAACCACAATTGGAGCCCTTAAAGAACTTGCTGATGTTATTCGTAGTGCAAAAGGCACAAGTAGAGCTATTAAAGATGCTATTGGTGGTGCAGAAGATACAATTAGGTCTCTTACTAAACTTTCTAATACTATTGGTGATGCAAAAAGTACAATTGGAGGGTGATCAAGTAACATAATTTAACTACAAAACCAATTTACTTTACCCGCATGTTTGAAGTGCGATATCATAAAATATCGATGTAATAAAACCAATAATTTAAATAAACAAAGTGTGGTAAGAAATACAAAGAACAAAAGACAGGAAAGGGTTAAAAAGTTTCAATTTAATAACCTTATTCATTTATAAGTTTGCTAATTTTTCAATTTCATTTATGTCAATACTAATTTGATATGTTTGTGTTCTTTGGAGTCAAAAACGGTTGATTTTACTATTAAGCTTCCAAAACAACTCTCTTGATGAGGATTGTAAATTTTCTATATATAAATGAGGTTTACACAAGTATAGTTATATGTAAACTATAGTTAGTGTAATAAAACCAACTTGCTCTTTATCAAATTCAACATAACTTAAATATGATTATAATAATAATTCATACAATCATTCAAGAGTTTTAACCCCATTAAAAATATATTTCCAGATAAGGTTATCCATCGTCAACGTGACTTAGAACATACATATATCTTATTGTTTTTTAGCATATGGACATCTATATCCCAAATCATATATCTCACTAAATATACCTACATACAGATATAGAATGTAACATGCTCGTATCCTAAGTAGTGTCTTCAGTAAAAAAATTCTCCATTACAATAATATGCTTGTGTTTTATCCGTTTCTTCACCTTTTCATTTCAAAGAACTCGTTTTTGTATTCTTACAACACAAGGTCATGTATTAGACCGTGTTAATTTAAAAGCTTCTAAAAAACTTTTACCTTCTAAAAACACTTTAAGATTGCAACTGGTGTATTTGAATCATACAAACAATCTCTGCCTTGACAAATATACCGTATTCAATTAATAAATTCTAGGAAACACCTCAAAGATTGCATGCCTATGTATATAAACTATACATAACGATCTCTACCTTGGAAAATATACCATAACCAACAAACACACTCTAAGAAATACCTCTAAGATTGTAAGTTTATACATCTAAGCTATACTCAATAATCTCCATGTTCGTGATTATCCTCTATATAGGTTGGGTTATGACCATATCTGACACCTCGAGACATTAATCAAGTCTCATCTATGGTAACCTATTACTAATGTAAGAAAATATGAGACCTAGTTTTCCTAACGATATCTATTTGGCAGCTTGATGGTATGTCTCGCTCTATCTATAACTACATCATACTAATGCTTTTCTCCTGACATCGTTCTATCTCTTAAATTAGAATTTTCAACCTTGATAGCATATAATCTTAACTTTTCTAGTTTTACTTATACTACCTTGGAACTAGCATTGCTTTTTACTAATCTTGGCTTATTCCCTTCATAAGTTTCCTTTAATATATGATGCTTCTCAAACACTGCATCCTTATAGGTTATCCTAGATTTTTTTAACAGGTGGATGAATCTTACAGAAGTCTTACATACAACCTAACATATAGTATTTTACAACATTCAATGAACTCCTCTTATAAAGTTTTGTCATCCCTCACTCACTAAGATGACGCAGTATCATGTGCCAAAATATAATAATGTCTTCCTTAGACTCTACTTCTGCAACTTCCATAACTATAATTATGATCCTTATAAGTTTATAGATGTTTTATGTCAATCTAAGCCCTTTTCACTATAGTTATTACACCCTTTATTATCTTTGTCAATTTTATATCCATATAAGATCCTAAATATATTAGGTTCTTTAAATTTGGCATATGAACATCACATAATGTCCGGATTGGAAATTTGCTGTGAAATTTGAACTTGTCATTCATGATGTTGCACTTTAAGAGTGTAATCAATGCTTCTATCACAAGTATCAATAGATAAAGAGAGAGGGGATCACTTTGTCTAATGCCTCTTGTTCTTTTGAAAATTTTAGAGGGGACCCCATTAATTAACACACTATAATAAGTAAAGGAAATACAAGCTGGCACTTAATTCCTGAAAGTGTGAGGGAAACCAAATGCATAAAGCAAGTTGAGGATAAAATCCTACCTTGTACTATGAAAAGCTTTATTGAAATCAATTTTTATAGCATAGTTTTGTTGGGAATTCTTCCTGGTATACACTTTTAAGAGTTCTTGAGTAATAAGGTTTTGTATAGTGGTATTAAAATCCCCATATATTAGCCACGATTCTAGGTTGTAAACTTGATTTTGAAGTAAGTCCTCACAAAGAATCCTTCTTTAAAATTTGATGTTAAAGCCATACACTATAGAGATATAAAACTTACTAGTAGCATGTGAGAGTTGAACCAAAACATAAATCACTTGGTTAGAAGATCATCATACCTCTACTTTCACATGATTAACATTATAAGCCAAAACATTCTCCTATTATAATGGTATCAGTGATTTGAAAGAAATCTCGAATTTGCTCTAAAATACTCAATTTATTCAAATTAACTTCTCTAATCCTGGTTTCCAAAAGATATAATAACTAAGGATTTTCCAAAGAGACAAAATGCTTTAAAGCTTGTAGCTTCCTAAAGCAGTTCAGTCCATGAACGTTCCACTTTATAAAAGTCATTATTGGATGGATTTACCTTTGGATCTTTTGGTCCTATTTACTCTTCTAGTTTTCTTTCTCTAATACTATGAAATTCTTTGTCATTTAGTTCTATGGGTGTGGGGGATTGGGGTTAGGAAATCTTTCAACTCCTTTACTATAACTTCTTTACCTATAATTATGATCCCTCACTCATTGAGATGACCCAGTATCATGTGCCAAAACATAATAATATCTTCCTTATACTCTACTACTGCAACTTCTTTACCTATAATTATGATCCTTATAAGTTTGTACATGTTTTATGTCAATATTAGCCCTTTGACCATATTTATCGCACCCTTTACTACCCTAATATTATGTTTGTCATTCTTATATCCATATAAGATACTAAAGATATTAGGTTCTTTAAATTTGTCATACCAACATCACATAAAGTCCAAATAATAACATTAAATTTTTTCTCCTAACTTGTCTTGTTCTGATGATTTTGTAAGCCTTATCATCCCTCAACTAGATAATGCTAAAGTTGATTAATATGTCATAAACCAATTCTTATTAGTATCATATAATGTGTGCATCTCATATCTAGATCGTATGAGTCTTGAAGTTGACTAATTGAAATGTAGAGCATTTCTCTGTCACTGTAATTTAAGTCCCTACTCTGCACTACATTAGTAGACATAACGAATCATTAATTTTTCTTTTGTCAGCCTGCACCTTATTTAAATAGGCCCTTATGATCTGTTTAGTTTGCTCGCACTTATAGCCATAGAATCATTTTACTTTTAGGTTTAGATTTAAAACTCCTTTTGGATGAGATATCTTTCAACTACTTTATCCATAATCTCAATTTCTCCTTACATACAGCCTTAACTTGAAATCTTTCTTAAACAATTTGTTTATGGGTTTCTATCTTCTACACCAATTATCTCCTTACCTAATATGAGCATGGTCATCATATATTCATAAAAAAGAGGTAAAGAATAGAAAAGACTTATCATTTTATTCTTGTCTACAATAGTCTCTTTGAGTCTTAGTAAATTATTAACTATGTAATTAAACATGGTGATATATTGTTCCAAACATATTCCCTCCTACATCTTTAACTTATATGGTCTTTGCTTTAGATACAAATTATTTATAAGAGACTTTGATATGTATCGACTCTCTAGCTTCTTTTATACCTCCATAAGAGATGTAATATCCATGACATGGTGTATGACTTTATTTATTAGACGTAGTCGAATGGTCCCAACTACTTGCACTTGTAACTCTTCTCTATTGATTGCATCCATATGTTCCTTATTCTCCTATAACCCCTTTTTGCATGCCTTATTATGCCAATAAATCCTTCAATCTCCACTGTCATATTCCAAAATTTTAATTTCCATTGAATTTTTCCACCTGAGACTTCATAATTAGTCATTGTTGCCCTAATAATGGTATGATGCCTTTTGTTAAGAAATAAATAGCAATAATAAAGAATAATGAAAGAAATAAAATAAGAATACAAGAAGATTTCTAATGAGATACAACAAACTTACTGTGCCTATGTCCTAAAGAGTTAGAAGTGATAGCTTTTATTATTAAACTTTTAAAATAACTCTCTTACTAAGGATTACATATTTCACACAAACAAATATGCACGCATGTACATGTACACATGCGCGCACACACACACACAATTTACACAAGTATAATCATGTAAACTCTAGCTAGTACATGATTCTTATAAGTCCTAGAATCTTTTAAGAGTTTGAATTTCATATGGTATTTATTTGTATCACATTGATTGGCCAATTTCAAATGTTTTGATAAAGAATTAATAACTTAATTGGTGGGGGATTAAATCTTTTAAAAAATTCAAGTTTAATAATGAATATTAAGTGATTATGATAATAAAATAAATGACTAGTAAGAACCTGAATTCATAGTATAGCAAATGAGTTATTTTCTAGACAAAACTAGGTTTCAAAAGTCTAACAAAAAACTAGCAAGTTTTAAATGAACATGTAAATTTCAAATGGTTATAATTTTTTATTTAAAATTCTAAATGGAGTTTTATAATTTATTGTATATAAATATAAATCTTTTTTCCAAATCCAATGACATTATCAATGGAGTTTGCTCAATTGCATCCATTTTTTTAAATCAAAATTCACTATTTTAGCCTATTCACAAATTGACTTATATTTTTAATAATTTTATTTCATTTAAAAGTATTTTCTTTTTTCCATATTAGTTAAAAAACTTATTAGCACTAGTCATTGATATAATATAAATATTCGTATTTGTTTTCTAAGATATTGAATAATCATGTTATTTTTCTCTTTTTCAAAATATAAATTTTGTGTTTGACAAACGTTAAAAGTATAGGCAGAATACTAACCTTAATTTGCATGTACTCGTCATTTTAGTAATAAACTTCTAAATTAATAAGGACAAAATGTATTAATTAACCTTAATGTTTAGTGAAAAAAGTCTAAATTATTCTCTATCAATATTGAAAACACAATCAAGTATCTAAAAAATTTTATTTTTCATTGATTAAAATGTGTAGTACATGAGTTCTATTTATGAAAAAAGTTGTTGAGATAGAGTAGGATCTAAATGGAACTAAAGATATAAATTTAAGGTAGAAAAAATAGAAGATAATATCAAACTAACATTAAAAAATTATCTAATATTTTATCACTAGAAAATATAACATCTATTTGTATTAATCACCACTCAAGCTCATGGGTACAATAAGAATGAGCTTATCTCAAATTCATTGAAAAATAGAAGAAGCTAAGACTTTAGTTATAGCATCAGTAACTTATTCATTAAAAGAGAGGTGTTTGATAGAGAGAGCCTTTTTGGAAACGAAGTGTTAAAAAAATTGAATGTCAATTTTAATATGTTCCGTATATGCATAAGAAGCAAGATTAACAATAAGAAAAGCTTTACCAAGATTATTTCATTATAGAGTAAGTAAAGGACCAGTTAAGCAAGTTCATCAAGCAATAAAGTGATCCAAAACAGTTCTTCATTAGCAAGGGCAAAGCTTCTATATTTAGCTATACTACTGGAACGAGTAACAATGGATTATTTCTTAGCACTTCAAGATATAAGATTAGAACTCAAAAATATATAGTTGTTAAAGGTAGAATGTCTATAATTAGAACAACCAACTTAGTTAACCTTTAAAAAAAAAGTAGTTAAGGTGAGAGGGGTAGTTTTGGTTAAGTGTAAGTTATGGGAGGGTGTGGATCATAATTATCATAGAATTGATTTAACCACAATCTAGTGAACTTCAATACGGCAGTATAAAAAATGGGATACTTTGTTAATAGCAAACTATATATCAAGGTAAATGAGGTAAAGATATTGAAGAGCTCTAATTGTGCTTCGATATTTAGGGGGATCAATGAGAGGGATACCATGGTTTTGACATATAAGTAAAATAGAGTGATAGGTATAGTATAGGTTTGAAGGAGTCAAAGTTAGTAAAGTGAGAAGGTCCTTTATGTATTTGGTTTCGGTTAAAAAAAGGCCATTTGGTATGGTTATGGCTTTAATACTAGGAAAGTAATGAAGTAATCCAATGTATTTAATGGTAAAAGTGGTGTAAATATCATCAATAAGATTTGAATAAAGGTTTATGAAGAACTAGTCATTAACATATCATTTATATATACTAAAAGGGAAGTGATATAGGAGGCAAAAGAGTGAATGAAAAGAGAGTTATCATATTTAAATGACATAAAACCTAGCTCAGTGAGGTTTTAACTTAACCTATGAAACCAAGCTTGAAGGAACTTGTTTAAGACCATAAAAGGCTTTGTGTAGGCCAAACATGGTGAGGATTAATAAAACCAAGGGTTTGGCTCGTGTAAAATGGTTTTTGAAGAGTGTTATAGAAAAAATATTATTACCATCTATTTGGAAAATAGATCAATTATTTGTAATGTAGATAATGTTTGGTTTAACAACAAGACTAAAGTTGTTAATATAGTTAATTTAGGAGAATGATGATAACCTTTAGCAATAAATCGAACTTTGTATCAATCAAAAGATCCATTAGATTTATTTTTAGTTCAAAAAGCTCATTTATAGTCGATGATATTTGCATTGGGTGGTGGAAGGACAAAGGTCCAAATTTGGTTATGATAAACAGTGGTGATATCATGAAGCATAGAGTAGTGCCATGAGGAGATTTATTGGCTTAAGTGAATGAGGTAGAGGCAAAATCACTAGGATGCAAAGTAGTGGAAATGTAGGTGATATAATCAGAAATGGTTAGAGTAACACGAGAGTGATCGTGAGTTCAAATGATCATAGGATGTCATGGTGATGAAGGTGGAGAGGGTGATAAGGGTGGGGAAGGTCGTGGAGGTGTAAAAGGTGTGGTTGTAGGAAATGAAATTAGTAACGGTATGTTGACTTGAGAAGGTGGTGATAGAGTTGGATTGTTGATTGAGGTTTTAGTATAGGGAAACTTAGTTTCAAGGAAACGAATATAGCAAGAGATGTAAATTTACGGGTTTAGGGGTTAAGGCAACGATAGCCTTTATAGACGTGAGAGTATCCTATAAAGACACAGAAAAATTATCATTACAAGTTGAGCTGAAAATATCCTTAAAATATTGAGTAAAAACACATTTAATGAGTTCAAGAGCTCTATCATATTGAAAATTTTTAATTTTAATGGAGAAAAGATTTTTAGTAGTGACTGAAATTTTGAAAATGATGAAGAGCTTGAGACTTGTGAGTTAAAGGAAAAATCTATGTATAGTGGCTAAAAAAATTAATAAAATAATGAAATACCAATAAACAGATAATGAGAAAGAGGGGAACGATCTCCAAATGTCACAATGAGTGCGTTGTAAAGGTTTAATAAAGATATGCGGTTATAAAGAAAATGAAAGGCGACTGCTTTTTCCTTAAAAGTAAAAATTACAAGGATTTATAAGATTATGCCTATGAGATAAAGTACTTGACAAATTCAAAAGAGTAGCACAACATGGGTGTCCTAAACATTGATGTAAAAGATGAAGGGAGACTTTTTTAGCATTGAGGGTCACATAATTCGAAAAATGTTGAAGAATCTTTATAAGGTAGAAATTGTTGTAGATGTTCCTAATGAAAAGTAGTACCTTTGTTTTGAGTTCCTTTATAATGTAAAAAAAATGGTTAAATTTAATAAAGCAAGAATTATTAGTAACAAATTTAGCCATAAATAAATATTTATAGTGAGTTGTGAAATGACCAAAATATCACAAATATGTAAGGTTTTGGGGTGTGTAGATAGTGTTATGTGTCTAGTTTACCGTTACCAACAACCACTTGATTATTACCATAATAAAGTGACACAGATTTAGCAAATTGCGGATCCGAGATCATATGAATGGAATCACCAATGTTAGGTAGTCACTATGTAATGTCGCTTGAAGTGAAAGGGAACATGTTAGGGTTTGATTCGAGGTTTTAGGTATCAAAGGCGGTATGGTATCAAAGGCAGTATGAAGGCTGTTAGGGTTTAATTGTTGGTTAAATTCGGGGTTTTGAGTAATCGGGCTGATGGTTTGGGAATGAGGTTGGGTTACAATGGGTTTCATAAAGGAATTGGGCTTGGGCTAAAATGTTGATGTGCATTGTACCATAGGCTTAGGTTTTGGGTCCTGGGTGATTCAGGATTTGGTGACCCGAATTGATTTGAAATTCTAGAATTCCCAGAATCATTCGACAACTAGGAATTTGGGCATGTTTGGGTGCCCGATGAATGTCCTTTCTTTCTTTGATAATGCAATTTGAGTTCCAATTTGAAGGGCTAGCGGTAACATCGGCTATTTCCGATGATGGGGCAGCTAGGTTATAGAGCTATTAAAGCCTCTTTTCATGACTGAGAAACTTGGCTAGCAGATGAATAACAAGGTATTCAATCGTACCGATGAATGCTTCAAAGTCAAACAGTAAGTCGCTTATAGTGAAAAAAACCAGATCTTCTTCACATACTTTATCTCTGATGGCTTCTAATTCTTCTGCAATATTCCAGACTTCAGCAATATAATCAAAATCTACTATTTTCTTGTGGTTGGTTATTAAAAATGGATTGCAGACTAAGGACCGATAGCTTGGTAGTTATGATCCGCTTTGTGTTTTGTGTAAACATGTCAATGAGAGCAGAAATCACTTGTTTTTTGAATGTGATTATACTAAAGTGGTGTGGAAGATAATCTTGCATATTATAGGGGTCCCAAATTTTTCCTATGAATGGAATAAGGTGTTAAATGATGTTATAAGGTATTGCAGACTTGGAATGCGAGATGGTCTCATCACACGGATGTTGTTTCAGATAGTGATATATCACATATGAGGGGAGAGGAATAGATGCTTACATAAGGAAGTAGAACAACATAAGTATGAACTCGCTACCACAATTGTTAACTTGATTGGAGAGTTAATTATAACCAAAGGGAAGCAAGACGTCATTAGACAGGAACTCAAAGTGACTTAGCTAATTTAGCTGGTTTAATGTAGTTATTGGATGTATGTTAATAGTAGTATAGTAGTGGTTATAGTTATTTTGTTATTATCCTTATAACGGGATTGTACGTAAGTTTTCAACTTTGGTAATATATTTTTTTAAAATTTGAAAAAAAGATAATCAATTAAGAATTTGTTCACTTTGGTAACTGTATGAAGGTTACAACGAAGTAAGGAGCGGCAAGCCATAGACTGCTAAAGGAAGTGCTACTCGAGATTACAATCCAGGGTAAAGGAAGCAATCTTTGGGGACCGAGTGGCCACTATGCAATAGTAGACAAGTTTATCAAATTTCTACCATTGCAAAAATTTTAAAGATGAAGATTCCATCATTATGCTTGATGCCAAGGTCTTTCGTGGTTCAAGCAATTCGTCGATATGGCTGATGAGATCATAGCTAAGGAGAATAGACGTACCTGATTTTTCCAGACAAGATATTTTTTAAATTGAGTTATGTTGTGATGAACGATATGATGTTGTTGACTAGGATTTGTGATGATTAGTTTATGTTTGAAGTTGCAGTCATATTGTTGTGGCATGTTTTACTAATATGATTGTTGTTTGGCGGCATTTTGGCATTAAAAAAGAAAAGTGTTTATAGGTAGTATGGTGTGTAGATGGGTAGGGAAAAGAAAATAAATAGTAATATGATATCTCTTCAAGTTGCGCTCCAATGCCACTATAGAGAAATCAAGTGAAAAAAAGTTTATTTTTTAGTAATTAAAGTACATGAGTCGTATTTATACATAAGATTACTGGAGTTGGACTGCGAAAGTGTAGGGAAAATATCCCAAATAAACTCAATCCCCTCTTGTGTAATTAAAAGAAGATAAAATAAAATATAGACAAAGAAAAATAACTGTAGGAATACTGAAAATTTTTACGTAAAAAACTCGTAAAAGAAAAAAACTATGGGACCATAGTCCAGGTAAAAACTTCCAATATGAAAATAATGAGATTACAAGGACCTCACCAAAAAAGGTGACTTTCCTACTATTGAGAGGACTATGTCAAGATTACCAAACTGTGATTTTATGAGTGGAACTGACTACCTCACTCAAAACCCTTTTGACATATACCAAAATAAAAATAGAGTTTTTCTTTCCCTCACAATTTTCTCTCCAAGAGAAACTCTCTATTTCTCTCTCCCTTTTCTTTCTCTTGGATTTTCTTTCGATTGTCATTCAAAAAATTCATGGCTTGGGTCCTTTATTTATTGGACTTGAGCTGCATGCAATTGTGGACAATTGAATTCCACAAATGCTGCACTGAATACAGAAGGTTGCACTAAAAAACCAATTCAAACTTTCTTACTAGCCAATTTGGATAAGCTTCCCATCTTTATATGTGTGCGGATCTCACATGTCTATGGGCCCTGCCACTAACTCCTTTCCTTTTATTTATTATTTTTTTATTAGTGTGGGTCTCACTATAAGTGGCGGGACCTTACAATTGTCCTCCTCACTCCCATATGGGGGGTTCAACCATGCCTGTTGTCACAAAGGTCTACTTTGGACCTAAGCTTTCGCTACAAGTTGCGCCCACCTTCGTGCGGCAATCCCGCTTCGGTCCACTTAACCAAGATTCAGCCTTCTTATGCAAATGTTGCCGAATAATTTTGTTATCCCTCGAACACTTCACGTGCACACAAGTGTTTAAAGCGTTTCTCTCACACACCAAAATAACACAAGTGTAAAGTAGAGTAAAAAAAGCGGCAAGAGATATTTATAAATAGCTGAAGTTACTTTTTCATTAACTCTCCACAAAATGTTAACAAAAGACACAAGTACTTTCACCTCGAAGCACTCCCAAGGAACTCCCTACTCGAAGCCCTTACAATCAGAACTCCCCCAAAAGCTCTGAACTCTCAAAGCTCTCTCCCCTGAGTGATTTCTCTCAAAGAGCTCTCTCACTGATTCCCTGAATAGCTCTCACCTCTAATAAGCTATTTATAGGCTCCTCCAGATGACTAAGAGTCCTAATAGAACTCTACTGGCTAAGATCACAATCTTATCCTATCTTATCCTTTATAGGATTAGGTTACATCACATTTAAAAGATCACCCTATCTAGGAATGATTATCCTTATCCGAGAAGATCTCCTTTATCTTCAGATGATCCTTCCAGATGATCTTTATCTCTTAAAGTTGATGTTCATCCACTGCGATCTTATCCGCCACGTCATCGTGTGCCACATCATCCACAATTGCCACATCACTGCTGATGTGTTCACTAAGGCCCATCCACACATAGGTTAGTCAACGTACGTTTGTGGACAAGTCCATCTTCCATGATCCAGCTCACTTCATGGTGCAATCTTGTCGCTCCATAACTAAGTACAAGTCACAATCCGAGTTAGAATAGAACCTATCACGTTTTACATGCCTTCGACTTGCCTCGCCGAAGTCAAGCGCACATGCGCCTTTCCTCGCTCACATGTCTTTACACACCCTCGGATCTCCCTTGACTGAGTTCGCCAACTCGTAAGACTTCGCCTTTTTCCCTCGTCAACACATCTTCCTCGTGCCGACTTGTATGCCAAGCATTGACCAAGGGTTGCCAACACTCACACGAACCCGCATTCTGGACTTAGGGGGCTAACAAACCACGCCCATTAGAAGAATTCGACGCCCTCGTCGAAATAATCTGTGGGCACTCCTTCACAAGCGGTTCCCTCGAAGACTCCTTTGCCAACTGTCGAAGACTGGAGCAAGCCTTCTCTTCCATTGATACATCTCCCACGTACCACTTCCTCTTTCTGTCGTGTTTCTTTTTGCATGACTCCTCCTCTACGAGGCCCATAACATTCAAATACGTAATGCTGTTGATGGCTCCTTCCCTCGAGTGATTTTCATCGCTCCCTCCTTTGTCCTTCGTGACTATGTAGTTCATCTGCTCCTCACCCTTCTTCTTCTTCGGGCATTCTCGAGCATAGTGCGGCCCATTACAGATGAAGCATGAAACCTTTCTCTTTGATTGCTTCTTCTTATGTTCAGAAGATTCTCCCACCTTCTCTTTTCCTTTCTCCTTGCCATCCTGAGTTTTACCATTTTTCTTGCCCTCTCTGCTGGGTAGAATTGGTGATGGCAATTGAAGATCCATCAAGGCATCTGCTGCTGCTATTGCGCTAGGGAAACCCGAAGCTCCATTTGCGCCCAACCTTGCAAGCCGCTAATGAAGTTGAACAACTTGTCTTCCTCTGACATGTTCCACACGTCCAGCATCACCGATGTGAACTCCCTCATATACTCCCCACTGAGCTGTCTTGCTTCAACCCCTTGAAAGCTTCCCTCGCTAGCCAAGAAGTGTTGTTAGGTAGGAACTGATCCGTTAGCTCCTTCTTCATCTTCTCCTAAGTGCCGATGGGAGGTCTCCCTGTACTGATGTCGTTAGAGGTCCTCGTCCTCCACCACAACTTGGCATCACCCACTATGTACATTGCTATGATTGACACCTTCTCCGAGTCCGCCACCTTTGTGGCTACAAAGTACTGGTCCATATCCCACAGAAAATTTTCGAGCTCCTTGGCATTCCGTTTGCTATCGAAAACTTGTGCTCTCAAACCTTCGCCATAGTACTTTCCACTCGGACACCCGTCTCGTACTTTGCCATCGCACGCTTGAGCACCAACATATCATAACTGATCTCCTCTCGAGCTTTCATCTGTTCCTCGAGCGCTCTCATAGCTGCTTAAAGTTCCCTCTCTAAGGTTACAATACGTTCCAACAAAGGAACTACTCCCACATCCGTTGGGGCTAGAGATTCAAGAATTGCCTCTATTTTGGTAACCTTTCCGATAGATTACTTCCACCAGCCATCACTTTAGATTGGCTCTGATACCAACTGTCATAAAGGTCTATTTTGAACCCAAACTTTCACTACAAGTTGCGCCCACCTTCGTAAGGCAATCCTGCTTCGGTTCGCTTAAGCAAGATTCAACCTTCTCACGTGAATGTCGCCGAACAATTCCGTTATCCCTCGAACAACTCACGCACACACAAGTGTTTAAAGTGTTTCCCTCACACATCAAAATAATACAAATGTAAAGTAGAGTAAAGAAAGCGACAAGAGATACTTATATGTAGCCGAAGCTACTCTTTCATTAACTCTCCACAAAATGTTAACAAAAGACACAAGTACCTCTTTCTAGAAGCACTCCTAAGGAACTCCCTACTCGAAGCCTTTACAATAAGAACTCCCCCAAAAGCTCTCAACTTTTAAAGCTCTTTCCCCTGGGTGATTTCTCTCAATGAGCTCTCTCACTGATTCCCTGAATAGCTCTCACCTCTAATCAGCTATTTATAAGCTCCTCCAGATGACTAAGAGTCCTAATAGAACTCTACTGGCTAAGATCACAATCTTGTCCTATCTTATCCTTAATAGGATTAGGTTACATCACATTTAAAAGATTACCCTATCTAGGAATGATTATCCTTATCCGCGAAGATCTCCTCTATCTTCAAATGATCCTTCTAGATGATCTTTATCTCTTGAAGTTGATGTTCATCCAATGCGATCTTATCTGCCATGTCATCATATTCCATATCATCCACAGTTGCCACGTCACTGCTGATGTGTTCTTTAAGGTCTATCCGCACATAGGTCGGTCAATGTACGTCTGTGGACAAGTCCATCTTCGATGATCCAGCTCACTTCATGGTGCAGTCTTGTCACTCCATAACTAAGTAGAAGCCACAATTCGAGTTAGAATAAAACCTCGCACATTTTACATATCTTCGACTGCCTCACCGAAGTCAAGTTTACATGCGTCTTTCCTTGCTCGCATGTCTTCACACACCCTCGGGTCTCGCTTGACTTAGTTTGTCTACTCTTAAGACTTCGCCTTGTTCCCTGGTCAACACGCCTTCCTCGTGCCAACCTATGTGCCAAGCATTAGCCAAGGCTCGCCATCACTCTCACGAACCCACATTCTGGACTTAGGGGTCTAACACCTGCTATCGCTTTGCAGACGTTAAGCTTCTTTATTGGTAGCATCTTGGTCATCATATCCGATTAGTTGTCATCGGTATGAATTTTCTTCAGCTGAAATAACTTTATATCCAGAGCATCACGAATCCAGTGATACCTCACATCAATGAGCTTGGATCTTGAATGGAATGCTAGATTCTTGCTGAGGTGAATTGTGCTTTGACTGTCACAATACAGAATAAGCTTGTCTTGTTTCAAGCCTAGTTCTTGTAAGAGCTTTTTCATCCACGGTAATTCCTTTGCTACTTCCATTGCCGCAATGCATTCTACTTCGGTACTGGATAAAGCAACATATTTTTGTAGCTTTGATTGCCATGATATAGATCCCCTTATAGAAGTCATTAAGTATCCTAATGTGGACTTCTTGGAATCAATATCTCCTATCATATCTGCATCTGTGTACCCTTCTAACATAGGTTTTCCATTACCAAAACGTAGATATGTTTTGGTAGTTCCTCTGAGATATATGAGAATTCACTTCACTGCTTCCCAGTGTTCCTTTCCTGCATTTGTAAGATATCTACTTTCAACTCTAACCGCATGGGCAATATCTGGCCTTATGCATACCATAGCATACATCAAGCTACCAACTGCAAAAGCGTAAGGGATCTTTTTCATCTCCTCCTTTGCTTCACCGTTTGTAGGACACTGATTGGAAGTTAGCTTGAAGTGGCCTGCAAGTGGAGAGCTAACAGGTTTAGACTTGCTCATGTTGAATTTT
This sequence comes from Erythroxylum urbanii, assembly GCA_027568935.1. NCBI lineage: Eukaryota > Viridiplantae > Streptophyta > Magnoliopsida > Malpighiales > Erythroxylaceae > Erythroxylum > Erythroxylum urbanii. The sequence continues at coordinate 19,622,576 of JAOQML010000009.1, forward strand.
TCTAACACTTTTCCAATATATTGCTCCTGTGATAACCAAAGATGTTGGTTCTTCCTGTCACGAGTGATTCTCATGCCAAGGATCTGCTTAGCTGGTCCCAGATCCTTCATTACAAAGGACTTTCCCAATTCTGCTTTCATGTTTTGAATTTTCTAAGGATCTCGACCGACAATCAACATGTTGTCAACATATAGCAGGAGGATTATAAAGTCACCATCAAAAAATTTCTTTACGAACACACAGTGGTCAGCAGTTGTCCTGTTGTAACCATGCTCCACCATAAAGTAATCAAACTTCCTGTATCATTGTCTTGGAGCTTGTTTTAACTTGTACAAGCTCTTTTTCAATCTGTATACAAGTTGCTCCTTGCCTTTGACTTTAAAACTCTCTGGCTGCTTCATGTAGATCTCCTCTTCTAAGTCACCATGAAGAAAGGTAGTTTTCACATCAAACTACTTGATTTCTAAATTCATACTGGTAGCTACACCGAGCACAACTATGATTAAAGACATTTTAACTACTGGTAAGTAGATTTCTTCAAAGTCAATCCCCTTCTTTTGATTGAACCTTTTCACAACCAGTTTTTCCTTGTACCTTGGTTGTGGGTTGTTTTCTTTCATCTTCAATCTGTACACCTATTTATTCTTAAGTGCTTTCCTTCCTTTTGGGAGTTTCACCAACTCAAAAGTGTGGTTCTCATGTAAGGATTTCATCTCATCTTGCATAGCTAACAACCATTCCTTTCTGTGCTCGTCTGTCATGGCTTCCTCATAGTACTTTGGTTCTCCTCCTTCAGTGAGTAGAACATACTGATGAGGAGGATATCTGCTAGAAGGCTGACGTGGTCTAGATGACCTTCTCAATCCTGGTTGATCTATTGGATCTATAGCAGCTTGCTCAGGAACAATATCAGCACCATCGGCAGTTGGCTCTGGAACGTCAACTGTTGGCTCGTCATTATTATTGTCACCATTTTGTATATCTACCCCTTGATTATTAGGAGGCATCAATGGCTGCAAAGTAAGTGGTTCTGGATCCCAATCATCATCAGCATCAACATCATTATCAAACTTTGCATTATCTGACTGTTCAAAGTCTACAATAGTCTAATCTTTGAGAAACACAACACCTCGACTTTTGATCACTTTCTTTCACTTTGGATCCCACAATATGTACCCAAACTCATCTCGTCCACTCCCGAGATAGATGCATTGCTTAGACTTACTGTCAAGTTTGGATCTCTCATCTCGAGGAATATGTATAAAGGCCCTATAACTAAAAACTTTCAAATGGTTGTATGAAACATCTTTTCCTCTCCACACTCTCTCTGGATTATCATGATGAAGAGGAACCGATGGAGAAAGGTTAATCATGTCTACTGTATGAGAGAGCATGCACTAGATTTTTTCCACAATGTTTTCTTCATTCTCTCTACTACACCGTTTTGGTTGAGGTGTCTTAAGAATATTCTTCTCAAGTCTGATGTCATGTTCCTTGCAGTAGTTCTCAAATGGACCTTTGTACTCACTGCCATTATCTGCTCAAACACACTTCAGTTTCCTGCCATTTTCTCTTTCAGTACTAGCATGGAAAGACTTGAACACATTGAGCACCTGGTCTTTAGTCTTCAAAGAGTATGTCCACACATTCCTGGAAAAATTGACAATGAAAGTAACAAAGTACAAATTTACTCAAAGAGATTTATCAATCGTCGAGCATACATCAGTTTGTACCAATTCAAGTTGATGCGATCTTCTGTGAGGTGGTGAACTGTGAAATGCAACTCTATTCTATTTGCCAATTAAACAATGAGTACATGTTTTGAGATCTGTACCTTTCAAAGGTAGAAGACTCTTCCTGGCAAGGATTTTGAGCCCTTTTTATTCAAATGTCCTAGTCGCTTATGCCATAGATCTGTAGAGGCATCTTCAGCTATATTTGCCTCCCCTAGCACACCTTGGCTTGTGTCATATACAAACCAAACTTCGTTCCTCAGGCAACAATCAAAGAACTTTTGGAGAGCTTCCATTTTCCTTCTCCAAAGTGGTTGTCATAACCTTCACCATTAAGGGCAAGAGTGGAGAATAAGCGTAGATGCATATCTGGCACGTGTCTAACATCTTTCAACAGTAGCCTGCATCCAATATTGGTTTCCAACCAAATATCTCCAATGCTCATAATTTTAGCCACCGACTTATTACCCATCTTGACATCGCCGAAACCACCATTGGTGTAGGATGAGAAAAAATCTCTTCAAAGGGTGACGTGATACGAGGCAGCTGAATTTGCTACCCAAGTAGTATCTTGGAATGCAAGATTAATGTAACCATCATCACAAATAATGGCTACATCACCATCGGATACAACAATAGTTGTGCCAGCATCTTCCTTCTTCTCTTCTCTATGATCTCTTTTGTATTTTCAGCATTCCTTTTTGACATGGCCGGGTTTGTCACAGTAAAAGCACTTGATGCTTGTTCTTGACTGGGATCTACCTTTGAGCTTCCCTTTATCTTTTCTATCACTGAATTCAAGAGTTCTGCTTTTATTTCTCCCCCATCTTTCAGTGACTAGAACTTCGGAACTGCTATTAGCTACACTTTGCCCTTTCCTCTTAGTCTCTTCATTCAGAATGTTGTCTTTCACTCCTTATAGAGTGAGTTTATCATCAGGAGTTAAATTATTAAGTGACACAACCAAAGTATTCCAGCTGTCTGTTAATGACCATAGTAAAATTAGAGCCTGAACCTCATCGCCTAGCTGAAGCTTCATTGTGTTCAGTTGATTCAGGAGTCCTTGGAAGTTGTTTACATGCTCTGAAGCATCCTGACCTTCTTTATACTTCAGATTTACAAGCTTCCGAATTATGAAAGCTTTATTCTGAGCATTTTTCTTAGCTAAAAACTCTTCTAGTTTTATCCAAACTATGTAATCATCATCTTCCTCGGAGACGTTGTTGATGCCACTCACATCTATCCATTTCTTGATGTGTGTTGTGGCCTTCTGGTTCAAGGGATCCCATTCTTTATTCGCCATTTTGGGTGGCTTGACACATTTATTCACAATCGGCAAATAAAGATCTTTGTAGTACATGTAATCCATGTTTTTCATCTTCCATAAAGCATAATTGGTAGAATTCAATTTTTCCATGTACGAATCCTTTCCCATAATTACACACAAGTACCGCTACACAACTAGTAGCTCTGATACCACTCTGTTGGGGTTGGACCACGAAAGCGCGAGTAAAATATCCCAAATAAACTCAACCCCCTATTGTGTAATTAAAAGAAGATAAAATAAAATATAGACAAAGAAAAATAATTGTAGGGACACCAAGAATTTTTACGTGAAAAACCCATAAAAGGAAAAAGCCACGGGACCGTAGTCCAGATAAAAATTTTCACTATGAAAATAATGGGATTATAAGGATCTCACCAAAAAAGGTGGCTTTCTTACTATTGAGAGGGCTACGCCAAGATTACCAAACTATGCTTTTGTGATTGGAACTAACTACCTCACTCAAAACCCTTTTGACATATACCAAAATAAAAACAGAGTTTTTCTTTCCCTCACAATTTTCTCTACAGGAGAAACTCTCTATTTTTCTTTTCCTTTTCTTTCTCTTGGATTTTCTTTCAGTTGTCATTCAAAAAATGCATGGCTCAGGTCCTCTATTTATAGGACCTGAGCTGCATGCAATTGTGGACAATTGAATTCCTGAAATGCTGCATCAAATATGGAAGGCTGTGCCAAAAGACCAATTCAAACTTTCCGACTGGCCAATTTGGACAAGCTTTACATATGCACATGTGTGTAAGTCCTACATATTGTGGCCCCTGCCACTAACTCCTTTCCTTTTATTTATTTATTTATTTTTATTAGTGTGGGCCCCACCATATATGGCGGGACCTCACAAAGATGAATATGAAGATATAAAATTAAGGTACATAAAATGGGAGATAATATTTAAGTAACTTAAAGAAACTATCTAATAGTTTATCACTAAAAGATAGAAAAATAGAAACTATATTATTTATTATTTATAATTTATAATTACTACAAGAAAATTACAAATTACTGACGGAAAAATTTCATGGTAAATTAGCAATGGAAATTTAATTCCATCAGTAAACTTATAGGGAAAAATGGTATTTTGCGACGGAAAAAAATTCATCTATAAAGGTGTAGGGAATTTATCTGTGAAATTTGCATATAGAATTTAGCTATAAAATAGTAAAAGTCGTCGTAAAAATAGACAACAATGTTAGCGGTAGAAATAAGCGAGGGAGTTTACTGACCAAAATTTCTTTCGTCAATAAATTACCGACAGAACTATCATTCTATCGGTAAATGCAAACAACATTAGTATTATTGTTTAAATTTAAACTAAAATGATGTCGTTTTATTGTTAATAAAAACAACGTCGTTCTTCTTCAATTTTTCTTCTTCTTCGTTGCTCCTTTGCGCACTACTTTTTCCATCTGCTCATCTTTTTTCGATCTTCTACCAATTGCTTCTATTGTCTTCGATTTTTTGTCTCGAGGTTGGTTGTCTACTTACTACTCTTGGGTTAATTTTTTTGTGTTCAATTTTTGTATGTAAGCCGTTGTATGTTGGATGTCTTGGTGTTACTATGGATTGAGTTGTGAGGGTTTATTTGGGTTGGTAATGGGTCATTGTTTATTGTTGTGTGGTTATGTTGGTGAATAATGGAAGAAGCCAGTAGTTCTGAAACAAACTAAGGATGAATTTCAATAGCGTACTAAGTATTAGATGAAAGTTTTGTAAGAGGTCTCTAGCATTATTTATAATCTAGAATTTTTCTTTTAGTAGTTCATTAGTTTATAGAAATGTTGTTTTATTACTTGAATTATGGAAAAATATGTATCTTGATTGAACTAGATGTATAATTGCCAATTAAATATTACTTTAACAGTATTATAAGATGAAATAGGGGCTATTGAAGTTTATGAAGAATTGTTCAAATTTTGTCCTTGAAAAGAAGTGTCATATATATACTCTTGGCTGTGAAATCTTAGTTAAGTTGGTTTGAGTTTAGGAAGCAAATTAGGTGCTAAAATATGCCCCTTTAAATTGATTTTATAGCTACCGTAAATTTAATTTTAGAGTGAGTTTCGATTTCTCCATTTGATAGTGATACTTTAAAATCTATGTGTATTGATTGACTAAAAGATAATTCAAAATGTAGTTACACCAATTTGATTATTATTTCATGTTTACATGATTGATAAAAATAGTTAGTGAGAAAATTGAGATGAAATATATATGCCTTATCATTAACTTTGTGACTCAACTTTTTATCTTCTTGAAATCAAAATTAAAATTTTATTTACTTTAATCTATGCTTAAGTGACCATTTAGATCTCAGTTTCATAGCAAATAAAACCTAGAAGAGAACTTTAAATTTTGATTGAAAATAGCTGACATGACAATTCTTTGCATAATAAACCCCTAGGTACCCACACAAACTTGATCCTTGGAGATTAGTTCTTAATTTTTTTTGAACTCATATCTTTTTTGGGTTACTTCATAAGCATTATTTCAAAGAGAAACGTCTATAGATATGTCTATAATCACCATAAAATAGCATTTCACATTATGAGAATTGAAAGTGCTATTACCATATGAGAAAGACCTCTAATAATATAACTTATATGCATTTTTAGGTTTGATTAGAGGATATGGGTTATATAATGCTTTCTTTTCGACATGTGAGGGATTAGTTCTCTTTATGTAATAGTGGAGCCTAACAAATGGTTTAGCATATGCTATGCTCTTTAATGAAAATTTGACGTATAGTGATTTAGAGAAAATGTCATGCTTCTTTGTTTCTTATAAGGTCTATATTAAATGGGATTTGGAGTTCTCTTTGTGTGATAGTAGAGCCTAATAAATGATTAACATATGATATACACTTTTCATGGAAATATAATCTATGGTGATTTAGAGAAAATGTGATGTTTTTTTGTTTCTCATAAGGATTGATATTAAATGGGAGCAATTATGATGCCTTTATACTTATAAAGAGACCTATAACGGTTATGAGTTTGATTGATACCATTTTAATGATAAAGAGGCTTGTATGAATGAGAAGAAGGTTGTAAGTTCTTTTGAGATGACCTTGCATAAATCCCAGTGTTCTTACAAATTTTGAAATGAGTATTCGAGGTGTAATGAGTATTATTTTAATATCGCCAGGGTACAAATTAATAATAAAGATAATAATAAAAATTTATTTAGACCTTGTATGAAATGTTGAGGTGTAAACTATTAATAAAAAGGACTTGTAATACTAAGATTGTTTGTGTCAAGATATGCGAAAATTTTTCATACCATATAATTTAATAGATAAATCATATTGTTTTACATGTAGATTTTTCCTAACTATAATAATATATACACAAATCTTTTGACTAATATTAAATTTGAATGATTGATTTTTAATTTTGGATTTGATTGTTCATAATCTCTCTTGTCTTCCTTTTCTTCATTCCTTGGAAACAATTATTTAGTTTGTTTCTATTTTGCTTTTGATATTGCTCCATATTTAATTAAGGTGACTTTGTCATGCTTTCCTTATTCATACCAAACGTGAACAGTTTATAAATACCAGTTCATTAACACTGAACATTTGCAACGATAAGGTACCTTGGAAGACGTTTCTTTTCTTTAACTTCTTTTGTACAGTAGTCACTCGCATTCTCATCATCAGAAATGGAAAGGTCGACTTTCGCAAATATGGTTGTATCAGTATGCTTAATGTCGATGATATTGGTAGCAATTGCAAAAGGGCGGCTACTCAATAAGGAAGAGCATGCAGTAGTTCTCGAGCGCAGTCTGCTTACAAATTTTGAAATTAATCCCAGTGTTTCCGCTGTAAGCATTGGTGCTCTTACAGATAACAAAGTCGAGGCCAATGTTAATCCTAACGTTACCATTGGCATTAAGTTTTGACTGAGCGGGAACCTCAGATTGTAGTGCTTGTAGTGCAAACCTCGTAGATGTGAGTGTGATCGAGGAGCACAATTTAACTTCAATAATTTGGGTGCATGTGCGTTATGTGATTTTGTATAATGCTGGGATTGCAAAATATAAAGAGATGTTTGTCGTTGTGATCAGAACTTCAATAAAAGGACGAGGACTAAATGTTCTCCAGTTTGTTTCAGAAATGGGTTAACGTTTTGTTTTTGTTTTTTGCTTTTATATTGTACCACGTGACTACCAATAAAAAAATTTGTTTGTTTCCTTATATATTTTGGCGCATTTTCTTTCTGTTGTATTGTTATCATAACAAGTTATTAAACTTATGGTCTCTATGGCTGGAAGCCTGGTAACCTATTTGACTTCAACTATTTATTATGGAATTTGAATGATGGGTGACTTATTATTATACAGTTAAGCCCAAATATGCCGTTATAATTTGAGCTCATGAATAACATTAAATCAAATTGGTACGTGAACTACTCATCTTACTTTTCTAAATAAATTATTGTTATTCTTATACTAGGGGTTTCATAAATTTTTCAAAATTTTAAATTATAAATTATAAATTTTGATCATTATTGTTTAATGGTCATTAATGATAATAATTATTATAAATAGTAAAAATATTATTTTAATAAAATTAATGTAATGTCATAATAATTACCCTAATACTTCTTTGTTAATAATTACCCTAATACTTATTTGCATTTTCTAGAAGGACAACTGTCTCAAATAGAGAAAAGTTTGGACTTTTGTCCAAACCTAAATATGCTTTGCAAATCTCTTCATGATAGATTGAAAAAGAAAAATCATAGAAAACCAAGCGTCTCTTAAAATCATAAGAATGGAAGTGTTTAATCCTTCCTTTGTAAGAGGTTTCACTCCCACTTGCACTAATCCTACGTGGATGTAATTAAAACATTTTTCTTTGGATTTGTTTGTTGAACTTTGGGTTAATATGTGGAAGGGATTATTCCTTATTATATGCAATTTAAATCAGCTCATGTGTCAAATAATATTATAGTGTCAACACTAAAGTGTTCACTCACCTTAAGGGTTATCTTAATCAAATATTTTTTGAGATAATTTGATTAAGAATAAAAAGAAAAACTTCTGACAAGTTTTTAGCATAGTTGCGTTTAAGGTTTTCAATGATTTCTTTTTCTGGTTCACATTCTTCTCTCTTGATTCGTTGAAGCAAATTCCTAGTGGTTTAATTATCTTCTTTTGGTTTTTGTTCGAGGATTTTCAGCTTTTGCTTTATAAATGTGATTTCTTGGTCAAGACTGGAAAGTGTTAGTTTTTTCTTGGCCTTGTCTAAAATGTTGGTCGAATTGCAGGTGTTAGGGCATTTTGAACGTAGGTTTTGACTAGGAATTTCAGAAGATTGTTAGAGTTCTTAAAAATATTCTTGTTGTAACTGGGGCTCTTAATTATATATGGTTTATGATTTCTAAAAAGAAATTTGGATATTTGGTCAACATGTTGACTTATTTTTCTAAATCTGATTGTTCTATTTTTTTTGTCACTACAGCTATTAGTTTCTATTTCTAAGGCTTCATTTTCAAGATCTTCATAAGAATATTGTTCAGATAACTCACTATCGAAAATCATTAAGGCTTAGATTTTGTCTAATGTTTCTTAGTCTAAATCTAAATTTTAGATTTTCTTATTGATTTTGCAGAATCTGAATGTGTGGCTTTTTTCTTTACACCTATATCACGTAATGTTTCTAAATTTTGATCCTGGTGAAAAGTTTCAAGGCTTTTTCATATGTTTCCTATTGGGCTTGGGCTTTTTATATAATTTCCTATTTTTTCTATGGGAATTTATTTCTAGGTTTGTTATGTTGGGCTTGACTACAATCTTTATAATGATTTTTGCTATTGCTTTGGGAAATATCAAATTGTTGGAAGAAAGTTCCTAACTCTTTTTTGGTTTTGAACATTTCATATTTCAATTGTTTTTAGAGTTTCATGTTATAGTATAGTTTTGGACCTTCACATTGGATATAACTAATGAGCTCACTGTAGGTTAATCTATTGTAGAGGATTTAGTCCTTATGAGTGTTTCTAATTTTTTTCTCAATTTTCATCTAATAGAGGATGTAATTATGGTAAGAATTTTTCCTTTCAAAAGGGCTTATTTGAATCTTTTCTAAGCATTACTATTATTAAGAATTTATCTTTGTACCACTTGAAATTTGAGAGATTTTTGCATGTTAGTTTTGGTAGTAATTCAAAACTTTTTATCTTTCAAATATGAGAGGTCTCCTACAAAATATAGAGAGATTGCTAAGATTAATGTTTAGATTGCAACCTGAATGAGCATAATTTATCTAAAATAGTCTCACCTTCTTCATTCATTATAAAAACTTTAAGGATTTCTAATCTTTGAGATTCAGTTAGGTGGTCATCCCACCAACACTTCAATTATCTGAAAACTTTGACTATTAAAAGCTCAGCAATTGTATGCTTAGAAGTTCCTAATTTGGTTCTATAAGTTTTGATTACCATTGTCATTGTTTAAACATATTTAAAATGTTTTATTTGGACAAATCATCAATATTTCATTCATAGAAAAAAGAAGCATTATATTTAGTATGTTGTAAGACATTGGGCTTTTGATCTATGTTTATGTCGAGGAAATGGGTTTTATCCAATATGTTTTTGTTGCCAATGAAATTTGATCACAATTAGAGAAGGAGGTTGGAGGCTTTTAGTTTCACTATTGCTTTCTTACTCAATCATATTCACTTCCTAGGAGTTACTATCTTTGATCTTAGTTTGATTTCTAAATTGAATGATGTTCAAAATTTGGATGTTAAGGACTTTGAAGAATCAAAGACTATGTTCTCTTTAATCCTATTCAATTGGCTTTGGATAGCATTGAGGAATTCTTCATTATTTTTCTCCCTAAATTAGCTTAAATTGTTGTTGGTCATTTTGTAAGGCTTGATGATAGGGGTTTTGGCAGACTATGTTTTGGTGATAAAATTGTAAGTTAAAAGTTCTTATATCTTTTTTGGTTTTGAACATTTTGTATTTCAATTGCTTTTAGATTTTCATATTTTGGCACATTTTTCACATCGGGTTGTTGTTTTTTGTTTGCTCACATTGTAAATGGTTTTCTATTCTCTACGTTGCAACATAATTCGTCAAATATGTCAATTGTTTTTGTTTTTCACTAATCATGTTTCTCAATCCTTTTTCACAATTGGTATAGGATATGATTAAATTGATATTCTTGTCTTTGACTTTTTTATGAAAGGAAAGCATAATTTTTTTGTTAATTTTTGTTGAGATACTGTCATGTCTCACAATGTAAAGGGTAATAAGTTCTATGAAAGGGGCTCCTAAGATAACCATATGGTGTATATCCTCTATGATTACAAAGGAATGTTTCACAAAAAATACACTATGGAAAATATAGGAATTAGTTTTATGGTTTATTCTAAGCCTTGAGTTATTGACAGGTTTAAATCTTTCTTCAGTTTTTTGCAATAGTTTTATAGGGATTATTCCTTGTTTAATGCAATTTAAATCAATTTCTATATCAAACAATGCTATAATGTCTAGGCTAAAGTCTTTGCGTACCTTAAGGGTTATTCTAATCAAATTTTTAGGAGGTAATTTGCTTAAGAATGAAAAGAAATTCTTTGGGTGATTTTTTAGTATTGTTAAGTTTAAAGTTTTCATTGATTTCTTCGCATGACTCACATTCTTCACTCTTGTTTTGTTAAATCAAAATTGTAATGGTTTCACTATTAAATTTGGTCTTGTAAATCCAGTTGACTCCAACATTTCCTCCTCCTTTTGGTAAATCTATCAATTCCCAAGTATCATTCTTTTTTGTTGTTTCCATTTCAATTTCCATGACTCTCCTTTATTTTTTAACTTTTCACAGAATCTTCAAAGTGAATAGGATCAACAATTGTAAACATGACCCAGTGAGCTACATCTTCTTTAGAAAAACCTTCTCATTTATAGTCCTTTTGTCCAAACCAGTGGTCTTCTATTCCTCCCTTCATCTAAGTGAAAAAAGCTACCTTTGATTAAATAATTAAAGGTAAAATTTTCTTCTAATGGTTCTCTTATAACGTTATCAATATCTAATTCTCTTATTTCTTCAACAACTTCTTTCTTATAATAACCTCATTCTAAATGGCATAAAATAGCTTCTTTATATTTCTTATCCCATTCCCAATAATTTTCTTCTTCAAACACAAAATCCATGTTTATTATATTTCTTTGTGAAATTGGATTATAAAGTCTATAATCTTTTTATTCTTCACTAACTCCAAGTAAAAAACAACGCAAGCTTTTATCTTCTAACTTAGCTTTCATATTATCAAGTACATAAATATGAGACATATAACCAAAAACTCTAAAGTAATCAACTGAAGGCTTAATTCCTCTCTAAGCTTCCTCTAGGGTCATAGTTTTCATTGTCAACATCGAACAATAGTTCAAAATATGCACCGTGCAATTTACTAATTCAAGCTAGAAAGTTTTTTGAAAGTTTCTTTTCAAAAAGCATAATGCAAACAAGATTCTTAATGGTTCTATTTTTTCAGTTAGCAACTATGTTTTGTTACACTGAGTATCAGCTGTCAGTTATCTTTATGTACCATTTACATCACAAAATTTATAAGTTCTTATAATGCAAACTCTCCTCCTTGATTTATCCTTAGGCCTTTTAGGAAAAGATTTATTTCTTTTTCAATATGAATCTTTAAAGTTTTGATGACATTAAAGGTTTTTTATTTTTTTACCATAAATAGACCCCTATTGTCTATTTCTATGGTGTAGTCATTAGTAAAAGTAATTAGATCCTTTTTTACTACTAGAGATGGGAATGATTGGTTCACATATGTCATTGTGAATTACTTGAAGAATTTGTGAGGCTCTCCATGTGCTTCTTTTTGTCAAAGATTCTCTTTGCTACTTCCTCACTGAACAATCCATGCACAATTTCAAAGAAGATTTTAACAAGGGTAAACCATCCCCATATGTTTATGTTAAACAGTACGCATGACTTTAAAACTTGAAATGTCCATATTGACAATACCAAAATTGCACCACATTCTTTATAATTATGTTAGAAAAGTGAATACTATGGGCTGAGATAGAGTATGTAACTTGAAGATATGGTTTGAAGATTATTTTATATCCATGATTAAGCCCCTTTTAAGATAAAACACCTTACATTTATCATGCTTAAAGAGAATAGTAAGCTTGTTTTCATGTAACTACGTATGCTCAGTAGGCTATTTCTTAGCACTGGCATAAAGAAAACACATGCGATGATTTGCATTATTCCTTTCATCTTCACCCTTATGTTACACTTTCTTATGATAGTCATGCTAGACCTGTTGACTAACTTTATTGAATCTTTTAATTCTTCATTAAGATTCTGAAAAATATTCTTTTTAAAAAAGATATGAAAAATACTCTTTCTTCCCACATATATGATTACTACAACCTGAATCAAGAAAGTATGTATCTTTTTTTGTTAATATGACAAAATCCACTTATGCCCTCAATTAAATTTGTTCTTGAGTCTTTGTCTTTGTAAAATTGGTCTCTTTCTCATTACTTGAAAATTCCTAATGAAAATGCCCATGAGAATTATCACGCCCTATTACAGATTTATTGAAGCCTTTCCTTTTTTATGTCCTCGTCCTCTTCCTACAAATTAATTTCTGTGAGTAATCTTCAAATAATTTTCTTTCTAGATATTAGAATTCATGTATTGTTCATGCACAAGCAAGCAGCTTTTGTAACATCCCGTTTCCAGAGAACGGGTCGGACCAAAGAAACGGGTCCAGGTGTGGTAAATTACCACATCTCATGCTCATGCAGTTGTGAATAGTG
>JAOQML010000009.1:19651871-19670589 GCA_027568935.1 Erythroxylum urbanii
CTACACCCCGTCAGCTATTTCTGTACATTCACACTAAAAAGCATAACGGGGTGACATTCGTCAACGATCATTGTAGAGAAGTCAATGTATGTGAAATTTATGATTTAATATTAATAATGCTTAATAATTCTCACTTGCTAATATATAAACATTGCTTTATGATAGGATCAAATATAGCAAACCATTGAACGGCGGTCTCAGCAATCAGAAAATTTTGATGACGCTGACACTTACTTTGAAGCAGTAGGTGGTAGGGACTGTCGTGGGAGGATATTCGGCATAGTATTATTTGGGAATACTTGTTATTCGCAATCTCCACGTCTAGTACAGTAGCATCTACTAGGCCGTCCAACAACAATAAAGGGGAAGCACTTGAGAGCACAGTGCAGACATTGTCGACTCAGTTGCAACAGACGTTGGAATAGTTGCATCAATTGCAACAGTCGATGGTGGCGCATCAACAGTTAATGCTGCTGTACGCTTAGCTCCATCAGGAGATAGATGAATTGAAGGGTAAGGGCGGCACGTCACCGCGCCAACTAGACAATCCACCATCTCCTGATCATTAGTGTAGTCTTTGGTCATTTAGTTTGTATTACAGATACTTGTTATTTACAATGTAACATTTTTAATATCAATTAAGATATTTTAATTTTTAATCATTAATCCAAATTTCTATTTAACCAAATTAAATGTATATTATATATATTTAATTATTAAAATTATTCATCAACTATAATTTAAATATAATGACAATATATTTTTTAAAAAATTTAAGTAATAAATTTACCGACAGAAATAAACATCCGTCATTAACTTTCTAAATAACTTACCGACGGTAAAGGCTATATTCCTTTGGTAATTGTTCAGCATATTTACAAACGAAAAATATGTTACTGTCGGTACATTTACCAATGGTCGTAAACATTCTGTAGCTAAATTTACCTACGGTTAAAGAACTTACCATCGGTAAATTTAGCGTTGGAAAATGTTTAACCATCAGCAAATTTACGGATGGAATACTTGTTATGATCGGTACATTTTTGGTATATTTATCGACAGTTTATCATTTTCCAATGCTAAATTTACCGATAGTAAATTCTTGTACTGTCTGTAAATTTAGCTACGACTGATTCTACGATGTTTTTGTTTTTCGGTACATTTCGTCGATAATATATGATACTGACGGAATATTTGTATTTTCCGTCAGTATTTTCTATCGCAAAATGACAGTTTTCTTGTAGTGCAAGAATGTATATGCTTTTAATGAGTCTTGACAATATAGCTTCGCAAGCTTCTAAATTTTTCGTTGTTGTTCAAAATTGCATTGGCTCTTCCTTAAATAGTCAATTTCTTCAACTAATCGTTGCTTCATTTTACATCCTTAGTCAACTGGATCGATTTAAATATGAATAACTTCGATGTCATCTTTGCCAAAAAATCTTCCAGTAATCATGTGGTTAATATAAATCCTTCATAATTAGTAGGATCCTTTTAAATAAACCATTTCTAATAAGGTAAGTTCATAATGAAGGTTTCTGCAAGAAAGAAAGCATATTATACAAGGATAAGAAATTTTGAAATATTATATAGTTATCATCAAAATCATTAATCATAATCCTTGAGCTAACAATCTCCCCTTTTTTTATGATGACAAGTAATAATAGATATATTTTTCAAATTTCAAAGAGATAATTGATGATTTCAAAAGATACCTGAGACTTTTATCTGTCCAAAAACAATTAGAAGGAGCCTACCTCTTAAGAAAGGAAGCCTATCTCTTAAGAAAGGAACTTATCAACTATATATCACAGTTTTTTACAAAGTTCAACAGCACAATCAATCACAGATATAATCAAGGCAGTATGAGAAATATGCATTGAGAATTATATCATCATACATGCAAAAATCTATCCACATAAACTCTCCCCCTTTTTCATTATAAAAAATAATAAATGAAATATGATGAAAAAATGACACAATCATTGAGGACTTTTCCTAAGAAGAATTTGCAAATCCAGGACTTGGCTTTGGAGGTTGTCAATTTGTTTGCATATTTGATCCTGATTTGTGCAAATGTCCCTCAATAGTTGTAAAATATCCATACTGTTTATATCCTAAAGAGGGATAGGAGCTTGTTTTTCTGGAGTAGGACCTATAATTTTTGGTATCCTTTCAGACCTATGTTTTGAGGCAGGACTCAAGAAGTCTGTTACTCTTTTTATTTTTTTCTCCACCTAAATATTTTTTTCAGGTTGTACCCGAACTGGGAGGGTATAGAGGAATGAAACTTACCAGGCTCATACCACGTCAGATTGTCAAAAGGAACATTAAAATATGTGAAGATCTTGATTAACATCATTCCATAAGGCAAACCTTAGGTAGTGTTCTTGTGGCCTCCCTTTTCCACCATAAACTTTAGAATCATTATTAGAAGATTCATTTTGTTGCCCTTCAGTAGCTTGTATACTACGTATGTATCTAGGAGACTACATCTTTCTAATAAGTTACTTCTTAGAAAAATTCAAAGAGCCAATATTGACTTAAGTGTTGGGTTTGCCATGGTTGCATGCATCAAATACACGATAATGCAGTGGAAGTGTCGGAATCAAGATTCCAACACCATGACAACCCGAAAACCATATAATCTAACATGCATGCATGGATATGTAAAAGAACATGAAATATAAAACCTTTTACCTTATGTTTCTCCTCCTTTCTTGTTTCTTCTCCTTATTTGGGTTGTTGCAAACACCAAACCCTTCCATAATCACCCAAGAACATGCAAAGAAGACGAAGAAACAATATGTAAGGGTGATTTGAGCACCAAACTAGATGAGCTCTAGTAGATTCTCAATATGAAAAGATAGATCAAGAATCTTGTTACATGCACTTTGATTCATGCAATTCTTGCGTAAATTGCAAAAACAAGACTCTTAATTCCTCTCTCTCACTCTAGAACTCTTCTAAAGGCCTTATCCTCTCACTTGAGTGTCTAGGAAGTGTAAAATCCTTATGTACATAAGTGAAGAACTCACTTATGTACCCGTTCGTGCCCTCTGTCACGATCGAGGCATGGGCTTGCCTTCGGCCACGATCGTGTCCTATGAGTAACGATCGTGGCCTACTTAAAATTGGCCATACACACTTTATTTTTCATCCGATCTTTTATGTGTGTGACCCTTAGGTTCTTGGATATTTTAGGCATTTGAATTAACTCTTAATTCAATCAAATCATGAAGGTTTTATGATTCCAGTTTGTTGGAATATAAGTGGATTAACACACGAACTCTTTGATAGTTAATTATCCAACTTATGAACCTTTCTATAGACAATTACAGTAATTCGTCCTTTCACGATACTATACCCTACTTAGTTCAGAGTATGGGCTATGTTTCAACTCCTATTAGACTGACTAAGTCACATCTAGTCCAAGTGATGTTAGTTCTTGTCCTAGGATCTCATTACTCTATGCGTCAATGAAGAGTCTCTTTATGACACATAATTGCTCTGGTCAGAGACTCCTGAGTAATGACCCCGACAAGAGGTCGTGGGTATCATACACTTCTATTAGGAGTGGTGAATCCTTTATTGGCTACCCAATTACCTTCTAATACAAATAACTATACCCAATCACCACCCTAAGAGTGACCTCGTCTTAAGGTAACAAGAAATGATATCAAAGCGCAGGATTTTTATCCAAGATATCCTTGAGTACCTCAAGTCTAAGGATATTTGCACCATTGCTATGATGAGATTAATCAATGACATTCGATAAATCATCCATGTGATAATCTCACAGCGGGTTATTCGATGTACTTACTACTTTTAGTAAGCATCCATATGTTAACTATAAACAACTCATGCTTACAATTTGCGAGATTCACTGCTTGATCAAATCAAGGAGTATAATATGTGCTTGTCTGTCTGGATTAATAATGTCCTATCTTATTAATCCTTTGACTAGGGATTATTTAGATACTAATATATTTACACATGATAGGAATCTCATTATCATAATCTCATCATGATTTCCTTCATGCTTTGTTTTGTATTATGGACTTCATTAATTCAATTTAAGATCAATATCAATTCATATATAAACGAATATCAAATCAATGAAAAATTCCTTTTGCTTTATTAATCAAAATAAAGTTTATGCAAAAGTGTTAAAGGTGATTGCCTTTAGAGCACTACTTTAACAATCTCCCACTTTCACTAAAGTTAATCGCATTTGTATCTAATACCATAAGCGACTACACAAGAATCAAATTTTGTTTAAGGAAATGACTTAGTCAAAGGATCAACAATGTTCTTATATGTGGGCACTCTCTCTATCTTCACATCACCTCTATCAATTATCTCCCTAATTAGGTGATATCTTCGGAGTACGTTCTTGGACCTCTAACGAGACCTTAGTTCCTTGGCTTAAGCTATAGCCCAATTATTGTCACAGTATAACAATATTGAGTCTATTATGCTCGAAACCACTCCAAGTTTCATTACGAACTTTTTGATCTAGAAAACTTCTTTTCTCGCTTCTGCGGCTACAATGTACTCTAACTTGGTCCTCGAATCTACAGTCATCTCTTATTTGGAACTCTTCCAATTGACTGCTCCACCATTCAATGTAAAAATATAACCTGATTAGGATTTGGAGTCATCCTAGTCAAATTGAAAACTAGCATCTGTATGCCTACTCACTATAGGATCTCTATTTCCATATATCAAGAATACAGCCTTAGTCCTTCTCAAACACTTTAGGAGTATTCTAATGGATTTAAGCATAACTACGGGGGTAAATGTCTCGTTATAGTCAACCCCTTGTCTTTGACAATAACCTTTAGCGACTAGCCTCACTTTATAAGTAATCACATTACCTTCCATGTCAATTTTCTTCTTGAAAATTCACTTTCACCTTATGGTTTTTAACCATTTGGGTAGGTCAACTAAAGTCCATGCTTAGTTTTCATACATGGAATCCATTTCAGACTTTATGGCTTGAAGCCATTTTTAAAATTTTGAACTCTTCAGAGCCTCTTTATAGGTTATAGGCTCATCATCCTCTATGAGAAATATTTCATTTTGTTCGCTTACGAGAAATCCATATCTCTAGAACATTGTGTATCCTACTTGACCTATGAACATTTTATGTGTCAGAAGGTTCAACTATTATCTCATCTCTGTGAACAACAATTTCAGGTTCAGGCATTTGATATGCACTTGTTTGAGCATCATGAACTTCATCAAGTTCAACTTTGCTCCCACTGTCTTCTCTTAAAAGAAACTCTCTCTAAAAAGACATCATGCTTTAAGACAAACACCTTTTTCTCTAAAGCATTATAGAACTGATATCCAATTGTTTCTTTAGGATATCATATAAATAGACACTTATCAAAATTTTATTTAAGCTTGTCTAATTGAATCTGCTTCACATAAGCCAGGCAACCCCAAACTTTCATAAAAGAAAGATAAGGCCTTTTGTTAGTCCATATCTCATATAGAGTAACTTCAACTGCCTTTAAAGGGACTCTGTTTGTCACATAAACTGTAGTCTCGAGTGCATAACCCTAAAAGGATTTCGGTAGATCTGTTAAGCCCATTATTGACCTTACCATATCTTACAAGGATCGGTTTCTCCTTTCAACCACACCATTATATTGTGGTGTGTAAAGTGGAGTCCACTGGGATAATATCCCATTATCCTCAAGATAAGTTAGAAATTCCTTGTTTAAGTATTAATCACCTCAATCTGATCGAAGTGTCTTAACACTTCTACCGAGTTGTTTCTCTACTTCATGTATAAATTGTTTGAACATTTCAAACGCTCTAGACTTGTATATCATTAGATACACATACCTATATCATGAATAATCATCAATAAAAGTAATGAAGTACACAAAATACCTCTGGCATGAATGGACATCGGACCATAGACATCAGAATGTATTAGATCTAATTACCTATTCATTCGCTCAACCTTTCTTTTAAAAGGTAATTTAGTCATTTTGCCTAACAAGCAAGATTCACATGTGTCATATGATTCATAATCAAATGACCCTAGGCTACCATTCTTATGTAGCTTAATCATGCGTTTCTCACTTAAATGACTAAGTCGACAATGCCATAAGTAAGATGATTTTAAGTTATTTCGTTTTTGTCTTTTATTATCATTGATATTTAAAATTGGATTGGACATATCTAATATGTAAATTCCTTTGCACAATGTACTAGTAGCATACAACATTTCATTCAACTTAATTGAACAACCATTGCTTGAAAAAGTTAAATGAAATCTCGCTTTATTAAGACATGAAACAGATACAACATTTTTAGTCACAATGGGTACGTAATAGCAATTTTCCAAAACTAACTCTAGCCCACTAGGAAGATACAAAACATATGTTCCTGCAGCTAATGTAGCAACTCTTGCTCCATTTCCCACGCGTAGGTTCATTTCTCCCATTTTGAGTAGTCTACTATCCCTGAGACCCTACATATCAACACATATGTGTGAGCCACAACTAGTATCTAATAACCAAATGTTATGATCAGAAATAGTATTAACCTCAATAACAAATACCATACCTGAAGTAGACGGTGGGGCGGGCATTTAATGCCTTCTTCTGCTTTAATGACTCCAGATAAGCTTTGCAATTCCTCTCCCAATGTCCTTCCCTGTTGCAATGGAAGCATATCCCCTTTGGTGTTGTCTCCTTTGCCTTCTTCTTGGCTACACCTCCTACTGGCTTCTTGGACTTCTTCTTCTTCTTTTGGTTCTTCTTTCGAGAGCCAGAAATAGAGTCCACTAGCATCACAGCCTTACTGTCTTTCTTGAAAATTTGCTCAGCTGTTTTCAGCAGATTAATTAGCTCAGGTATTGATGTGGATATTTGGTTCATCTGATAGTTAAGCGCAAACTGATCGATCAAACTACTCAGAATTAAGTCTATACTTAATTCATGATCCATTATGAAGCCCAAACTGGCTAATCTTTAAATATATCCATTCATCTTTAGCGCATACTGCACTGGAGATGATCCCTCAGCCATCTTAGAACAGAAAAGCAACCTCGAAGTCTCAAACCTTTCAGACTGAGCTTGCTCATTAAACAGTTCCTTTAGATGGTAGACTATAGTACGAGCATCTATAGCCTTATGCTTCTTCTGTAATTCTAGTGACATAAAGGCTAGCATTATATAGCTAGCCAACTCACTATCATCTAGTAGCTTCTTATAAGCTTTCTAATCTTCATCAGATGCATCAATAGCAGGGGGATCGGGAAGTGATTCATCTAAGATATATCCTAGCTTTTTAGATTTGAGAACAATTCTCAAATTCTGTAGCCAATCTAAGAAGTTAGGTCTCGTGAGTTTGTTGGAATCTAATAGGGAGTGTAAGTTCATACTAGAAGACATCGTGGTGATTCAATAACCTAGAAGAATGAGAGACAGTGTTTTAATGTATATTAATGCATATTGATAAGGCCTTTAATCACGTGCATTATAGGTCCCATTATTTTAATTCAAATATATAGCCCTCATAACGAATTTGAGAAAACTTATAGTTTTCTTAATGGGTCGATATTCGATATCACCAAGAATGACCTTGAGTTTGCCCAACAAGCCACATTAAGTCAATCGGTAGGTATCATTTATACCAATTGCATTCAGTTATGCAACTATCTACTTGTGCCATCAACTATTGATTTAGCCCACTTATTGGGTTATCAACTCTTTATTTATATACATCCTATGTATATAACCCAACTTCGCCTCTATCCACGTTAACCTTAGGTTTGCCAAAAAAATCAACACTTCTAGTTAGGACTAACCTATTAATCCAAAATTTTAATTTCCATGTTTTGAACATATTCGTGTAGAGCGGGCTTGGGTTTGCCCAACAACCCATCTCTAAAAGAACTCTGGTTCTTGCCATATCAATGGAAGGTGTAAGTCCTAAAGTTTGGTTGAGGGATTTGTCCTTTAGTCTCATCACTATTTAGATGATCTTGAATATGTATATCACATATATACATTCAGATTATGGACAACTCAATTTAATTGAGCTTATGTCCATAACTACCCTTAAAATGCATCTAATGCATGTATCATACAAAGGAGGTTTATTTTAGGTTGTGACTTGACTATACATCTAAAGTTCGTGAATCGATTTAACTCTTGAACCTAATCGAGTACTATTATTAGTCTTGGCTTATCTGAATTATGAATATGATTCGATTAAGAACCCTAAAATTTAATTATTTTGATGTCCAAATTAAATACTTTAATCCTAGTTTATATGCCTTTATCTAGTCATACTAGAAATGCTATGCTCTATTTGGATTAATTCTAAATTAATCCCTAGGGTTTTCAAAATTCCCGTACATTAATTAGTCATCTATAATATCCCTAGGTTATCTCAAATTTATCTAAACAATTTAGGCACATGCCAAAATTATCTTGACGGCCAAAATCGTCAAGATAAATAAGTTAACCTATTAGACACTAAAGGGACTGATTCAATGTTCGGAAAATTTCCAAAACCCTAATTTCAAGCACATGCTTTAAGCATGTTATTGTCATCAAAATAATACATTTCTTATCACATAAAAAACTTATTTGAGTCTCATAACCGAAATACATACATTATAAGTCATCAAGTAAGTCAACTCTATCAATTTTCGAGAAGTTGACCAATTTTGACTTTGACTTTATTTATTAATTGAATCAAATTCAATTAATTCTGGAAAAATTTCAGAGTCTTATACACATTCTAAATGTGTCTAATAAAAATTCCAGAAACTAATTCCTAGGATTTATTTATTAATAAATAGGAATAAGCCAACGCATCATATGAGTATGGCATTTGTCATATTACTTCTAACAATAGTCAAATATTACATCATGCATGCATAAGATAATCACTTTAACAACAAATGTCATACATCTTATACACGTGGAAACATCTCATCTTACATGTTCATGCATAATTTATAAAACCAATTTTTATAAAAATTAATATAGAATTTACATGTATGCATGTTCATCACATTTCCAGAATTTCCCGAACTTCATACATGCATAAGGCTGAAACTAAATTTGTAATAAAATCGCCAATGATATTCAATTGCATTTTTATGTTTTAGAAACATGACACCTTATAAACATTTCTATGAAAGAAAATAAGAAGAATAATTTTTCTAGAATTATCACGAAATTTTCAAAATCAACATATGCATTCAGTTTTCCAAAAATTCCTAGAAATCAACATATGAATAGTCTGGAAATTAATTTGAAATAAAATAGCAAATGGCATTCAATTGTAATTTTATTTGACAAAACATAATATAGCATCTTATAAACATTTTGGAGAAAGAAAATCAGAAAAAAAAATTCTACAATTTACACGTATTATTCCAAATCAACATGCATGTCAGTCACAACCCAACAAACACTTTGCACATGTTTCATACATCATCTATTATGTGCATAAACTTGCTCTGATACCACTGTTAGGTTTGCCATGGTTGTATGCATCACATGTATGATAATGCAATGGAAGTTTTGGAATCAAGATTTTGACACCATGATAACCCAAAAACTACAGAATCTAACATGCATGCATGGATATGTAAAAGAACATGAAATAAAAAACCTTTTACCTTATGTTTCTCCTCCTTTCTTGTTTCTTCTCCTTGTTTAGGTTGTTACAAACACCGAACCCTTCCTTAATTACCCAAGAACATGTAAAGAAGATGAAGAAATAATGTATAAGAGTGATTTGAGCATCAAATTAAATGAGTTCTAGCAGATGCTCAATATGAAAAGATAGATCAAGAATATTGTTACATGCACTTTGATTCATACAACTCTTGCATAAATTCCAAGAACAAGACTATTGATTCCTCTCTCTTACTTTAGAACTCTTCTAGAGCCCCTATCCTCTCACTTGAGTGTGTAAGAAGTGTAAAACCCTTACGTGTACATAAGTGAAGAACTCACTTATGTACCCATTCGTGCCCTCTGTCACGATCGTGGCCTGCTTAAAATTGACCATACACACTATGTTTTTCATTTGATCTTTTATGCGTGTGACCCTTAGGTTCTTGGTTATTTTAGGCACTTGAATTAACTTTTAATTCAATTAAATCATGAAGGGTTTCATGTTGCTAATTTGCTGGAATACAAATCGATTAATATACGAACTCTTCGATAGTTAATTATCCAACTTATGAACCTTTCCATAGACAATTACCATGCAATTCTTCCTTTTACCATACTATACCTCACTTGGTTCAGAGTACGGGCTATATGTCAACTCCGACTAGACTAACTACATCACATCTAATCCAAGTGATACTAGTTCTTGTCCTGGGATCTCATTACTCTATGTGTCATTGAAGACTCTCTTCATGACACATAATTGGTCTTAATTGGTCTAGCCAGAGACTCCTGAGTAATAACCCGACAAGAGGTTGTGGGTATCGTTTCCTTCTATCAGGAGTGGTGAATCCTTTATTGGCTACCCAATTACCTTCGAATACAAATAGTTGTACCCAATCGCCACCCTAAGAGTGACCTCATCTTGAGGTACCAAGGAATGATGTCAAAGCATAGGATTCATATCCAAGTATCCTTGAGTACCTCAAGTCTAAGGATATTTGCACCATTCTAATGATGAGATTAATTATTGACATTAGATAGATCATCTATATGATAATATCATAGCCGGTCATCTGATGTACTTACTACTCGTAGTAAACATCCACATGTTAACTCTAAACAACTCAAGCTTACAGTTTGCAAGATCCATTGCTTGATCAAATCAAAGAGTATAACATGTGCTAGTTTGTTTGGATTAATAATTTCCTATCTTATTAATCCTATGACTAGGGATTATTTAGATACTAACATAATTGTACATGATAGGAATCTTGTTTTTATAATCTCATCACGATTTCCTTCATGTTATGTTTTGTATCATAGACTTCATTAATTCGATTTAAGATCAATATCAATTCATATATAAATGAATATCAAATTAATGAAAATTCCTTTTGCTTTATTAATCAAAATAAACAAAAGTACTAAAGGTGATTGCCTTCAAAGCACTACTCTAACAATAAGGCATCTAAGTAGTAGGTGCAAATTTCTACACATGGGTCTCCCTTCATGGGCATTCTCAGTATGTAGATATATCAAGTCCACAACCTTTCCTAAACCAAGATCAGCAATTCCCCACTTATGGTAAGGAATATCAGTCCTACCTATTGGAGCTATGCTTAAAATGTTTCCCTATATATCCTTTGTTATCAAGATCTCACTTTCCCATATCTAAGATATGATGGCTAGCTTTCCATCAATTTCTTCTTTTCTCATGTATGTGTAAAAACATTTGACTAATTCATCGCACTGTATCTTTCAAATTCAAAAATTTCTTCCACCCAACAACAACAAAGAAAGTAGAGAGAGGAATGTCAATATCATTGAACATGTAAGGAGGCACAATGCGTCCAGCAACCACTTTTCTCTTCTTGTACCACATTTCATAACGTGCTTCAGCTTCCATTGATTGAAATGATTTTATTTGTGGTGACAATTTTCCCTTCATGTGGACCATGAGTTTCTTGGACCTTTTAACTCTAGGGATTTCTTCAAATAGGTCATGTTCTATAAATAGCTTATGCCTAAAGATGGGTTCCTCAATGTTTTCTTTAACTACAAGCTCTTTGCCTTTTCCTTTCTCTTCCCTTTTCCTTTTTCTTGACTATTCTTTTTCTTTTTCTTTTGCCTCAGAAGTTTCTTTTTCTGGAGCTTGTTCTATAACAATTCCTTTAGTATGTGGTCTTCATTCCAACTGAGAAGGTTCTTCATTTGAACCATCGCCATTTATTTCCCACTGCACCTTAGGCACTTTCTTCTCTTTTGGATCATGTTTTGGAGCTGCAGAAGTTTTTAGAGAAGGAAAGGGTAGGGAGAGAATAGGTAAATGAAATCTCACATTTTTTTAGTAACTCCCCCTTA
The DNA here is from genome assembly GCA_027568935.1 of Erythroxylum urbanii. Lineage (NCBI taxonomy): Eukaryota > Viridiplantae > Streptophyta > Magnoliopsida > Malpighiales > Erythroxylaceae > Erythroxylum > Erythroxylum urbanii. The sequence goes on from JAOQML010000009.1 coordinate 19,663,898, forward strand.
TTGAAATTCTCTTCTTCTTCTTCACTTTCTTCTTTCTTTTTTTCTCCCTTTTCTTTTCCTTTTTCTTCCTCTTCTTCTTCTGAGCCAGAAGCATACTATTTTCTGATTGTTTTCTCTTTTTCATTTAAAGAGGAATCAAGATAATCTAGAGATAACATAGCAACAATATTCCTTTTCCTATCTTCTGGGGTCTCCTTATTGGTTATTTCTAAAGTTTTGATATATGAAGAGACAAAAACAGGTTTACCAGTGGTTTCTAGAGAACCTACTATAGGAGACGAAGATGAGGAATCAGAAGCAAATGTTTAATCATGATGAGGTGTTTCATTATGGCTAAAAGTTGAGGCCAAAAATATCTTCTATCGTTTTGATTTTGTTCTTACCATTGTAAGTAAGCTTGGTGAACTTTGAGAGAGAAAATAGGAGGAAATGTAGAGAGTTAGGGTGTAGAGAGAATAACAAAGAAAACAAGAGAAGTTTGCTTAGGGTATACTAAGTGATTCTTAAGTGTTAATCTTATGATAGGATGAGTAAACGTATAGGCCTAAAGAAGAAGTGTAATCGGTTGTGTATCTTCTGACAAATACATATATAGAGTTATCAGATTGTGAGCACATTTTTTAAAAAGCCTTAAACAAAGCCATTAATGACTCCCTATTTTTTTAGGACACGTGTAATCTTACTCTATTAAATCGAGATGAGCCTTCTGAACTCTAAGGAGCCTACCAAACTAAGAGAGAGTTTCTAAGGAATTAGAATAGAAGGAGCCTGCTAAACGAAATGCAAAAATAAGTAATAGAGAATATTCATGCATAAATAATATTAGAGAGTTTGTACATACCAAGCCCTTTTCTTAATATGCAAAATCTATCTTCAGAGAGTGGCTTGGTGAGAACGTCAACTACTTGATTCTCAGTATTAACATGTAAAAGATCAATGGTTCCTTCTAAAACATTATCTTTAAGAAAATGATGTTTGATTTCTATATGCTTAATTTTTGAATGATGCACAGGATTTTTAGAAAGATTTATAGCACTCGTATTATCGTATAATATAGGAATATGAGAAAAGTTTAGAGAAAAATCCTATAGTTAATGTTTATCCATAAGATTTGAGCACAACAACTGGCAACTGCTATATATTCCACTTCATTCATTGAAAGCACTGTGCAATTTGCTTATTGCAGGACTAAGATAGTAGACATCCTCTAAGAAATTGACAATGTTTTCAATCGACTTTGTCTCCTACATAATCTGCATCACAATAGCCCACAATATCAAATGAATCATTTCTTGATACCATAGTCTAAAATCCATAGTTTTGTGGAGATATTAAAAGATTCTTTTGACTGTTTGAAAGTGATTTTCTTTTGGATTTGATTGAAAGCATGTGCAAAGACACTCACCAAGCATAATGTCTTATCTTAAGCTTGTAAGATATAGTAATGATCAAATTATTTCTCTATACTTTGTCTCATTCGTAACTTTTCCTTCTTCGTCTTTATCAAGTTTAGTTCCAGTGTACATAGGAGTATCCATTGGTTTGACATTCTCAAAATGATATTTCTTGATGAGTTCCTTTGTGTATTTTTCTTAACTAATGAAGATTCCTTTTTCTATTTGTCTGATTTGTAATCCGAGAAAGAATGATAATTTTCCCACCATGTTCATTTCAAACTTCCCTTGGATTAATGCTAAGAATTCTTCACAAAATGATGGATTAGTAGCACCAAATATTATGTCATCAACATATATTTGTACTATAAGTAAATCATTCTCCTTTCTTTTAATAAATAAGGTTTTATCGACCTTTCCTTTTTCAAAGTTATTTTTAAGAAGAAAGTTACTTAACCTCCCATACCATGCTCGAGGAGCCTGCTTTAAACCATACAGAGCTTTGGTTAACTTCATCACGTAATTCGGATGGTATTCATCTTCAAAACCTAGGGGTTGCTTAACAAACACTTCTTTGTTAATGTAACCATTTAATAATGCACTTTTTACATCCCATTTGGAACAACTTGAAGTTTCTATAGCATGTAAAAGCAAGTAAAATTCTAATCGATTCCAATCTAGTAACAGGTGCGCAAGTTTCATCCAAATCAATACCTTCCTGTTGATTGTAACCTTGAGCTACAAGTCTAGATTTGTTTCTTATGACCTTACCGTTTTTGTCAAGTTTGTTTCGAAAAACCTACCGAGTTCTAATAACTAACTTGTTTTATGGATGAGGCGCTAGATTCCATACTTTGTTTTTGTCAAACTAACTTAGCTTGTCTTTCATAGCAATTTTCATTAGTAAGAGCTTCTTTAATAGACTTTGGTTTTAATTAAGAGACGAAAGCCACAAAGTTGTTTTTAACGATGATCTTATTCTTAGATTTTCATAGGGATTTCCAAGAATATATTGATGTGTATCAAGACCTCTCCATTCTCTTGGTGTTTTTCGTTGCATAAGTTTCAGCTGAGATGAAGGAGCCTGCTCTATTCTAGCTTCAGAGGCCTTCTTGATTTTGCAATTCTGTAGGTATTATCGGTGTATTTTGATTCTTCATCATCTGATTCAGTTGTTGTTATCGAAGGTAGTATTTTATCAAATAACACATGTATTGATGTCACAAAATTCTTCAAACTTTCTGTTATCAAATTCTCCTTTATGATCAATCCAAATTGAAGTGATGTAGTACCCTTTTTTTTATCTGAATGTTTCTATCATGTTTCTCGAACAACCACTATCAACTATCCATTAATTCTACCTTGTCTCCATTTTGAAACATATCTGTGAAAACATTATTTCATTTTAGGTACCTGAATTTTTCTAGGTCCTTTCAGGTTAATAGTTTGACCTTTTAGTCTCCAAACATACATCTGAGATAATTTATTTCAAAAAAATTACAATAATGAGTAATGTGACCGTGTTTACCACAATAATCACACAAAGTAGATGAATGACAGTTGTTATGATTTTGCCACTTAGCAAGTTTCTATTGTCTTGGTTATAGCTACTGCTGGATTTAACAAGAAGTTTTTATATGACCTAATACTGTTATTTTCATTATATCCTATTTTGGCCTTACCAAAAATGTATTTACCACTACCAAGCAATGCATCAAGATTTTTCCTTCCATTATCTCTAGATTTTTTTCTAGAGATAAGATCTTTCCAACACTTTTCTCCTTTTCAAGTTCTAAGGCGGAGACTTTTTCTTCTAACTGTCTTACCTTATCAGAATCATTTTTAACAAAGTATTTTCCAACTTAGCTACTCTTTCTCCCATAACTTCCTTTTTAGAAACCTTTTGCTTATACTCAACTTCAAAAGACATATTCTTGGTCTCCAGAGTCTCATTCATCAATTCTAATGATATAATTTTACTCTTCAAAGATGCATCATTATTATTGGACTTCTAAAATTCTTTGAAATATTTCACTGTCAACCTTTTATACTTATCATACAATTAATGATACGCATTTTTCAATTCATCAACTTCAATATTAGAGTCAGAATAATATACCTCATGGTCTCCTGATTCAATCATGAAGCAAACGTTGCTGACTTCTTCTAGTTTTTGTTCTTTAAAGTTTTTAGAATCCTCATATGATAAGGCTGTAGTCATCACTTGCTTTCTAGATTTTCTATTCTCTAACTTGTCCTTTTGAAGAAGAGGACATTATGGTCTTATGTGTCTAGGCTTCTTGCAGTTATAGCATATGATTTGATTGTTTTGTGTATTGTTATTGTTGCCGCTGCTTTTTGATAGGAACCTGTTGTTTCCAGCTTTCTTGTTTCCTTCTCTTTTCTTCATCAGCTTCTTTTTATAGAAGTGGACATATTTTCTGACCATAAAGTTAAACTCGTTATCTTCATCTAGTTGAAATTCAGTGTCACTTTCATCACCTTTTGATTCGTTAGTTGCTTTCAATGCCATTCCTTTTTTGTAAGAGGATCCTTCATCTCGCCTAAGTTCGGCTTCATGGTATCATCAAATTTCCTCATAACCATTTAAGTCAAATAGTGTCTAGATCCTTTTTTGTTTATAGAGCTATCATCTTAGGTTTCCATTCCTTTGGCAATGACCTTAGAATCTTCGTTATGAGCCTGTCATTGGGATATATATTTCCTAATTTCTATAAGGTCGTGATGATGATGTTGAAGCATTTGAAGAATTCATCTAAGGTCTCTCCTTATTTCATGTCAATAGTTTCGTGTTGATGCATTAAAAGACTTATTCTGTGTTTCTTTACCTCATTTGTTCCTTCAAATGTGACTTGTAGTTTGTCCCACATTTCTTTTGTTGTAGAGCAGTAGGATATCTTTTTATAGTCTTTTGGAGAAAATGTACCTATTAGGTGATGTTTTGCTTTAGCGTTTAGTTGCGCATTTCTCCTGTCAGCATCAGTTTATATTTTTATGCTATGGGAAGTGGAATTGTAGCTCTAACTCTAATTGCTTGCTATACTTCGACATTTACATATTGGAGATAGATTGTCATTCTCTCTTTCTAGTATGAGTAGTTGTTTCCATTGAAGTAAGGAGGCTTTGAAACAGATTGTCCTTTAAAACTTCTCAAGGTGTTTTCTATGATCTTTCACATGTTGTAAAACATAATAAATATGAAACTTTGCTCTGATACCAAATGATAATGCAAACACACGTAAGAGGGGGGTGAATTGTGTGTAACAAAAAAAATTTCTTAAGTTACTTTCAATTCATATAAAGACAAGGGCTTGTTAAAAATTAAAACAATAAGAGTTTGTCAGAAAATAGTAGCCTACTAAACAACATGAGCTTCCTAAAGTATAAGTCCTATTGAAATAATAAAAATAAGGCGCTCGTTAAAATGAAAGGAATCGTCAGCAAGTTGAAAATAGAAAGAATCGATTATAAAAGTGAAGAAGCCTCTTGTTGAAATGAACAAATACAATATAATGCGAAAATATAAAAGATAAACAGAGAGAGAGAGAGAAGAAGGATGCAGTACATTTATACTAATTCGGCTTACAACCCAAGCCTACGTCCAGTCCCTAAGTATTCAACTTAAGTGTTTCACTATAAAATCAACTAGTAATCTGACGAGCCTCTCCAAGCTCACAACTTAATATTTAAGGTTCTTCAACCTTCCACACTAGTAGTATTTCACTAGCCTCTACAAGCTCTCAGATAAAAATGAGGTTTGCTCGATATGAGCTTCAGTAATCTCTCTCAATAGTTTCACTTTCTAACGCATAAGAGAATTTTTTACAAAGATATCACTTTCAAGAATGTATATGCTTTTGATGAGTTTTTACAATATAGCTTCGCAAGCTTCTGTATCGCTTCGTTGTTGTTCACAGTTGCATTGGTTCTTCTTTAAATAGTCAATTTCTCCAACTAGCCATTGCTTTATCTTACATCCTTAGTCAACCAGATAGGTTTAAACCTCAATAATTTCGATGTAATTTTTTCCAAAAAATCTTCCAGTAATCATGTGGCTAATATACGTCCTTCATAATTAGCAGAATCTTTCGGATAAACCATATCTAATAAGGTTAAGTTCATAATGAAGGTTTCTGCAAAAAAGAATATGTATTTCTTATGATTTTATTTCCTTTTGAGAATAAGACCGTTAATTATACAAGGAAATAAATCCAATTTGAATATTGAAATATTATATAGTTATGATCAAATTGTGTGAACTAATTTGATCATTTTATTAATATCTTATTTTAGGTAAACTATTAGGAACAATATCGGGACAATTTCCAATAAGAAATATACCAAAGAGTTGGTCTTGTGATTTCTTTTAAATTGATCTTCTATATTCGTATGAATCAACATTATCATATTCAATCAAATAAATTGAACTGATTCTCTTAAAAAGAAAAAAGCAATCAAGATCGATTATTAATGCTTATCCATCTTAAAGGGAAATTTTTTATAATTTATCATGTGAGGGGAATTTTAATGAATTTATAATATCTTTAATTATAATCACATAATAATCCAAGTGAACATTTGAACGATATATATAATAGAGCTAGATTCACCAGAATTTGACATACAATAAATCTTAGTGAAACTAACTCCAATTTTCAGAAATATATTGAATTAATTAATATTAATTTTTTAGATAATAAATATCTATTTAAATTCAATATTTATTTATAAATATAGAAAATACTTAATTATTAATAAACTAAGCATTTTGAAAATTTTCCATATTAAGAATATACAATATTAAAGTTATATATTTAGTTCAAATATATCAAAATATTCTTGATTCATAATGTATTTTATCCATTTCATAATTTATGTGCATTAATTTCAGATAATAAATTTGCATTTAAAAGGTCAAAACAAAATAATAAATATCTATGATGGTTACTTATTGGTAATTTTAATTATTTTAAAACACATGAACACTAAAATTATTTTAAAACATATGAACACTAAGTATTTACAACACCAGAATTTTACATTCAATAACTCTAAAGATTTAAATAAAATTATTGTGTAAAATTATACTATATATATATATATATATACATACATGCACATATGTATTAAATGTGAAAATAAAATCAAATATATTAAAACATTCTTGATTTATAATGTTCTATTATTTGAAACATTTATTTATGATATATTATAGTAAAATCAACTATTATTTATTACAATTTAACATATGCTATAAAATTAAAATATTTTTAATCT
>JAOQML010000009.1:19670689-19685110 GCA_027568935.1 Erythroxylum urbanii
GACTAAGCAGAAGATAGACGCAGAAGATAGACTAAGCAGAAGATAGACACAGAAGATAGACTAAGCAGAAGATAGACCCAGAAGATAGACTAAGCAGAAGATAGATGCAAAAGATAGACTAAGCAGAAGACTAAGCCTGAGTTAACTTAAGACTCAGCAAAGTCAACTTAAGAAGATATGACATCATCACAGACAATATGACGTCATCACAGACGATACTATCTATACTCCTCAACTCAAAAACCATTTTGTTTAACATCTTTAAGTCTTCATCAACTCTCGTATAAAAACATATATATTCATACATGCTCAGTAAAGAAACAGAGCATATCACCTTTCCCTATCAAACTCTCTACACTAATCCTATACATCATTTCATTGCTATTTCAAGTCCAAGAACCATTGCCACAACACCTGGTCACTAATAATCCATCAAAACCCAAATATCACTATATCCCCAATTTTATCCCCCTTAACAGAATGTTCAAGAATATAATATATGTAAATGCTATGATCATGGACTGACCATAAATTCATCAACTTTATTTCAAAAATCAACAACTCTGGCAATTTTATTCACTGCTTACTTGTTGAAGACTCCAAAAGCTTCAACTATGTTCAAGTCCTAACTCCATACAAAAATTACGTAAACCCCTGTGAACACCAAGCAACTTCTAGTTTTTCTTAAAGCAGAAGAAACACTTAGTAGTAGAGGAAGTGGTGAGGGATATGAAAAATCAAGGTTAACTCTCGGAAGGAGTTTGATGGAAAACTATGTGTATGTGAAGAAATTTGGAGAAGATAATAACAAGAACTTAGGAAAAGAACAAATCCCCTTTTTAACTCTCGGATTACTCAAACTTACTTCTGAAAAATAATAAAGGCGAACTTTACACTTGCCACTTTTCCTAAGGTCTAAGTTCTAACTTAGTTTCTGTTGAAACTAACTCCTTTTAACTCTCATCTTTACAATCCAACTATCTTTAAATCTTCATTTGATTTCTTCTCTTCCTTTTTCCTATTTTCCATAATACTCTATAAATTCCAAAATAGATCTTAAATTCTCCCCAAAATTCACAAATATAATAATTCCATTAGTCGTTAAAATTAAAAAATAAATAAATTCCAAATTCACAATTTTCCTAAAAATCACAACTCAGTCCAAATATACCTGGAATCATTCATGAATGCATGTACATTTATTTTCATGTGCAAAACCTTCACTATTCACTTGTATTTATATGTCATATTATGCATGAGCATGAAAAATGCATTTCTAAACACTCCTTAATCACTTATATTTACTATTCTATCCTCCCAAAGGTAACAGGATGTTACAATATATATATATATATATATGTTTTAAAAAGTCCCCAAAATTTGATGTTGCCACGAAATAAAAATCGAGACCTGATGCCAATATCTTTAGTATCACAGCCCACTGCTTCTAAGGATTCCTAGGCTTAGAATATGTTATACTATGAAATATATGATGTGTAATAAAGTGTTTGTATTGTTAAATTTTTTGTTTGCATTGTTAAGTTTATTGATTGCATTAAGTGACATGCATATCATGTTTAGATGTAGGAAATAAGATTAAAATGAAAAGTAAGCTAAAAGATAATGTCTTATTGAAGGAGTAAAATGCTACCTTGTAGAAGAACACGAGAAGTTTTGCAAGGAACTGTTGCATCTGATTCCCCACCATTAGAGAAGGGTACTGGTGAGTATAGAATCCTAGTAATTGGAACCGCATGAGTCACACGTATGAACTTTTGTTAAGAGTTTGAGCTATTAGAAACAATGGGAAGAATGGTGTGATTTGTCAGATTGTAAGACAATAAAATTTATGGATATCTAGAAATAAGAAATATTATGTAGTCTGATATGTTAGATATAGAGACAGTATTTATGGTTATGTCAATGAATATGGTAACAAAATTTTGTTGTGGATATATACTTGAATTGATATGGATGTGAATATATTTTCATAAATTGATTGAGAAAGAAGTAGAGACATAGGTAGAAATGACAAGATTTAAAGTGTACAAGCGAAGTGGAATTAAAAGGTTGAACTTGGAATTTAAAATTGATCGTTTAATTAAATGTGATAAGAGTTATGATCTGGTATAAGATTGTGTTAGTAGATTTGAGATTAGAATTTAAAGATGGTTATGTGTCTATAATTCTGAATTGATTAAGAACGTACGTATGGATGATGAAATAAATGATAGTGATATATGTAGAAGTTCTTAACGTTATGTTGACCAGTTATTATGAATGCATATCCGATAATGTGGTTACATTGGTGGATAATGTGATTGAGTACATATGAAATCTATATTTGGATATGGTATAGGAGCTAATCTATTATCCCTACAGTTAAAATTATGAGATGAATCAGAGTAATGCAATAGAAGTATGGGATTAGGTGGTTATATTGAAAAGGCAACTAATATAGAGAAGTAACTTTTGAATAGTTATGGAATATTCAAATGTTGTTCAGAATCATGTGCGATTGAAGTATCATTAGCATGAGATATTAATTGATGACCTCTTGAAAATACCTTTTTATTATTCTGATTAGGTAAATTGTGACAGTAATTGAATTTATTAAAGTATCATGAACTGTTGAAATTGAACTTATTGAGGTATTAAGAATGGCTGAAACAGCAATGATGAATATAGTTGAATGATAAAGATTATGGAAACAATGTAAATGATTGAGGTGAGAAACCTTTTTATGACAGAGATGTTTTATCGAATCATATCGCGTAAATTAAATGTTCCACTTTTAGGAATCAATGACTATTAAACAAATCAGAATTGACTTTTTGAGTCAGTTAGACATAGGACTCATGCATAAGAAGTTGAATATGCTATAGAGAGTGTATGAATTTTGTTTAATGTAAAGTAGCCTACCTATATTATTAGGTTCATGAAATTAAGATGATGTTGTTGTTATTGTTCAAGGAACTTAGGCTTGATAAAAGTAAAATGTGAAAATGATTGTATATGATAAAAGCAAGTGAATGATTGCATATGACATGAAAATTGATCTGTAATAAAATCTACGCGAGTAAAGAGATATGGAATAGCAAGTAGAAGATAAAAAGTGTTTTGAGAGTATTGTATCGCCTTGACAAGGTGTGTTGCAGTTCAGTAAAAAGGGTAGTGAAATTGCAAGAAACCTAAGATATATTGAGGAATCTGTTAAGACTGTAGGCTATTCAAATAAGTAACTAAATCGAGTGATTCCGCTGGATATAGTCGTTTGGAAGAAATCATTCGAGTGAAAAAGCTACTTAGGAGACTAAGGAAAACATAAGACAACATTACCCCCATTTGTTTGATCACTCAAGTAAGAATTTCGAGGATGAAACTCTTTAAGGGGGGAGAATTGTTTATCCCTAAACTTTTCTTAGAAGTTAGAATTATTAAATGAGAAATTGTTGGCATTTCGTCATAAGAAAAAATCAGAATTCTTGAATTAGAAATTTATGGAGTTTGAAAATTTTTTAATTACATATGGTCGTATGGATTAAAAGGAAGTGTTAAAATTAGGTTAAGGAGTTAGAAGGTATTAGAGTAAATATGGAAGGGTAAGTTTGGAAGATTAGAATTTGTTTTAGATTAATAAGAGAAGAACAAATGAAGGGTGTGTGAGTGAAGAAAGAAAGAGACGTGTTCGTGAAGTTAAGAAAGAAAGAAGAGAAGAACCAAGGATAAACTAGAGAAAGAGGAAGAGAATTGTGTAACAACAAGAGAAAAGGAAGAGACATTTTTCAGAGGTTAGGGAAAAAGAAAGAGGGAGTAGTATAAAATAAGAAAGAAGGAGAGAAGAAAATGTAGAAAGAAGTAGAAGAGAAGCAGAAACTGAACCAAAAAAAAAGAACAAGAAAGAAAGATAAAGGAGATAAAAAGTGCAAAAGAAGGTTCAGTTGATTTTTTAGGTATCCTTTATTTATTCTTCTTGTTTTGATAGAAAAAGAAAGTAGAGAAAATAGGTGATGTGTTAAAAATGAAGAGGGAAAGAAGAGAACCGAGCTTCTTTTCTTAGATTTTAATGAACTTTTAACTAGATCTTAATTCTTCTAGCTTAGATAAACTAAGAGTAGATTAACTCTAAGCTCATTTTTGGATAATAAAGCTTTATGGAAGTTCTATACGTATGTGATGTTTGAATGAAAATATGTTTGTTTAAAGGGAACCAAGAAAGTCGAAGACAAGAATAAGAGGAAAGACAAACTTAATCTTGGAGTTACAAGTAAATAGGTGCGTAATATGATTATAGTTTTTGTAATGATGGGCTGTATTATTTGATTTTGTGTGGATAAATGCTTGTCTTGGATCATTATGAATGTGGGAAAAATGTTATGTGAATTCAATATCATGTTTTCCTTGTAAAAATTCTGCTGCTTTGTTGTTAATAAAAAACAGAAAATTTAAAAAGCATGAAAATATGAATATGATATGAAATATGTAAGCATTGAAAATTTGCTTATATGGGCAAAAGAGATACCATTTTATTCGTCACGTGCACGTTCATCCAAAACCTTCTCCCGGCTACCCGCTTATGGCATAAGAGCTCCGAAAAATGGACTTATTCTGTTTATGGTGTAAACTTCAATTTCGCCATTCTATTTTATGGGATTCTCTCGAGCCATATTGTTATGTACTTTGTTGTGATTTACTGAGCATGATTATAATTAAATGATTTGTTTGATGATTGTAAATTATATGATATGGATTATGTGATTGTAATTTAAATTAAGTATTCTGTGAACTGGATTGGTGTATATATATATGCTTAGTTATGTGTGTGTGTGTGGCTCATCACTGATAGTTATAAACGTATTAGGCACTAAACTTCCTAGCTCACCCCATCATTTTCCACTCCTCAGTTGAAAAAATAGCAGATTGAGATTGAACCTTACAAAAACTTTGACAAATCTCTGAGAAATATTTCATTTGTAACTAAGTTAGTTTGGATCATTTTTGGTAGCTTTATAAACATGTTAAGCATGAGCATCCATGCTGTATTTTTGTATTGTACTACTGATGTGGCTTTTGTTTATAATTGGAGCAATGTAATACTCTGTTTTATTTGAGAAATGAATGACAGTAAGAATCGTAGAATTTCTCTTTTATATATAGCAGAATTTCTCTTTTATATATAAGCAGAAATTTCTTCTCTGTTAAGTGTCGATTGTGTTGGGAATAAAATATTAGTTGTTAAATGGCTTTAGGATAAATATTGTTAAGCAAATGGTTAACTTGGGAGTTATGTACGTGTAGTCTATGATTATTGGATTCGGGTCTTCTAATATAGCTAGTAGTTTTTATAGCTAGCAGAAAGGAAAAAGGAGATAAAAATGTGTTCTGAATCTTCAATAAATAAATCGTATTGATTTCTTCAATAAATAAACTATCTTGATCTAGGCAGAATTTGACAAAGTCGCCTTCATCAAAGTTGTAGGTCTTTCTCTTAACTTTCTAATGATATAAAGTTTGAAATATTTGAACCTTAGGATTGAAAGTTATGATTATTTTAACTAGGATTGTGAAGTTAGGGTTGCACGATCGTGCACATGAACGATCTCGACAACCAAAATTTTTCAAAAAGGTCGCGATTGTTCACATGCACGATCATGAAAAATCTCCACTTTTCACAAAATGTCATGATCATGCACAAGCTCGTTGGCTACTATTCTGGCTCACGCCCATGACTTTTTGATTGTCACGACCGTGACAATTTCAAATGCATGTTCATGACATTCTCACTTCTTTTTTATTTTATTTATTTGTTTGTTTATTTGTTATTACTCCCACCAAGAATTTAATTCTTTTTATCTTGATGTTAGTTATATATATATATATATACTTTTATTTTAAAAACTACCCTAATTTTGGTGCGTTGTCGCCACGAAATAAGAACCGAGACCCAGGGCCAACATCTTTGGTATCAAAACCCATTGTTTCTAAGGATTCCTAGGCTTAATTATGTTATACTATGAAATATATGATGTGTGATAAAGTGCTTCTATTGTTAATTTATTTGTTTACATTGTTGAGTTTATTGTTTGCATTAATTAACATGTATATCATGCATACATGTAGGAAATAAGATTAAAATAAAAAGTAAGCTAAAAGACAATGTGTTATTAAAGGAGTAAAATGTCACCTCGTGGAAGAACACGAGAAGTTTTGCAAGTATCTGCTGCATCTGATTCCCCACCATTAGAGAAGGGTACTGATGAGTATAGAATCCCAGTAATTGTAACCGCATGAGTCACATATATGAACTTTCGTTAAGAGTTTGAGCTATTAGAAATAATGGAAAGAATGGTGATTTTTCAGAGTGTAAGTGTTGGAGTTATATAAATATAATGCCCTGGAAAGCAAGTGTATTTACTTATAATTTAATTTTCTTCCAGTTACTTTTGTAATGAAAATATTTATTATTAATAAAACAAAAGAGTTTGGTTTTTATGAGCATTATATATCAAGTTTAGAATCAATTAATTTAGATTCTAATAATATGCATGTTTCCCATATATCTCTATGTATATGTATATTACTTACAATCAAGTTGGTCGCTTAATTATGGCTTAGACTGTAATGTTGCGATTTATGTCCATATAAGTAAAGGAGTTACTTTAAGGGAATGATGAGTTTCATATCATGATATTAGTTGATTATCGATAATGGCAATATTAAATGAATCTAGAATCACATATATTTTAATGCATAAAGTAGGTTGTTACTTTAATCTTAAAATATTCATTTTAGCATTTGCTTATTATGGACCACAATCTTGATGAGTGGTGAACTCATATGTGTTTCATTATAATTCTTGATATGATCGGAATGAAATTTTACAGAGTATTAATCTAGCGTCTGCATGTTGGAATTATTAGCTGAAACATGTATCAGGGAACATTCACTCATATAAAGATTTTAGAGTGATATCATCACTTCTAGATGTTTTATGGAGATTGGTGATTAAACTAGCGCCGGGAGTTCGATGGACTAGCTACCCATCAAGTCTTAACACCAAGATGAGAGTTTGTGTGTTAATCATCATATAGAGTAAAACGGGAGATCTAGAAGGAAAAACCAATATAGGGACAAGACGATAATTTTACCATTTGTTGTGTGGATGACAATAGTAAAGTTTATAATAAGGTTTGCAATTGGACATCTTATTTGAAATATGTGTTCTCATAATATTTATTAATTCAAGAGTTCAACTAATTGTCTTTAGTGGAATGACATTTAGTTAATAAGCTAGAATTAATTCTGGGCTTATTGGAGCTTGAATTATTTAAGTCCAATTAGATTCTCCACTTGACTTCTGCGAAGATTATCAAGGAAAGTAAGAAAAATAAACAGAGGTTATCGGAAAGAAAATGAGATAGTTTGGAGAGAAATGGACAAATTGGATTTGGACCAATAAGACAGGAACAATTTAATTAAGAGTTAATTAAATTGGGTCTTAAACTTATAATTAAATGTTGGGCTTACACTAATTAATTGTTAATTGTAAGCATAAAATAATATTTAATATTAGGCTAGATTTTCATTTAATTAATTAGATTAATTAAATTAAAATTATAAAAAAGGGATAAGCAAAACCGAATTCTACATACTTGTTTTTTAAAAGGTTAATGGCTTGTTTTAATATCATAAATGGCCAACCCTTTCAGAAATCTTTGCGTTAAAGAATGAAGTGGAGCATTAACTTATGTCTTTTATTAATAAAGGCATGAAAGATGAGTGGGCGTTATCTCATTTCTTAAATGTTTTTATTGGCTTGTTTTAAATACATATACGTAAATCTCTTTTGATTAGATTGCTAAATGAATGTATATGGCCATGCAAGATGACGGTATATGGCTTTTAGGCTCTCCATTCTCTCCTTACAATCGTCCAAGTGTTGGACTTTAAAAAAAGACAATTAATTTTGGCTTTTTTGGAAAGTGAAGTGCGTGCAAATTTTGGCTCTCTAAGCTCTTCATTTTTGTTCTCTAATCTAACAGAAAATAGCAAAAGGTTTGCTATCCTATTTTTCTTCCCCTTTCCCACCAAAGGATCTTAATAACCAAGTTGTCCAAGGAGAACATATGGTAGATCGGATTGGTTGAGGACACAGCAACGAGGAGTCAAAGTTGTAGTGAGGAGTTGATAATATTCCGATCTTGTTCTTATTATATTTATTTTCCTTATACCGTATCATGTATGGATTAAAGCATGTTGATTTGGTATTTTCACTTCCGCTATATTGTGATTTCTAAAAAAGTTTTGAAATCTACCGTTTTAGCCACATCTTGCATGTTTTAGTTTCCGATCCAACAGTAAGATAATGAAAGTTTGTGGATATCTAAAAATAAAAAATACTATGTAGTCCGATATGTTAGACATAGATTCAGTATTTGTGGTTATGTCAGTGAATATGGTAATGAAATTTTATTGTAGATATGTACTTGAATTGATATGGATGTGAATATATTTTCATAAATTAAGTGAGAAAGAAATAGAGACATAGGTAGGAATGACAAGATTTAAAGTGTACAAGCAAAGTGGAATTGAAAGATTGAGCTTGGAATTTCAAATTGATTGTTTAATTAATGTGATAAGAGTTATGATCTGGTATAAGATTGTGTTAGTGGATTTGAGATCAGAATTTCAAGATGGTTATATATCTATAATTCTGAATTGATTAAGAACGTACATATGGAAGATGAAATAAATGATAGTGATATATGTAGAAGTTCTTAAGGTTATGTTGACCAGTTATTATGAGTGCATATCCGATAATGTGGTTGCATTAGTAGATAATGTGATTGAGCACATATGAAATCTATATTTGGTTATGGTATAGGAGGTAATCTATAATCCCTACAGTTAAAATCATGAGATGAATGAGAGTAACAAAATGGAAGTATGGGATTAAGTGGTTATATTGAAAAGGTAACTACTATAGAGAAGTAACTTTTGAATAGTCATAGAATATTCAAATGTTGTTCGGAATCAATTACGATTGAAGTATCATTAACATGAGATATTAATTGGTGACCTGTCGAAAATACCTTTCTATTATTCTGATCATGTAAAGTGTGACAATAATTGAATTTATTGAAGTATCATAAACTGTTAAAATTGATCTTATTGAGGTATTAAGAATGATGAATATAGTTGATTGATAAAGATTATGGAAACAGTGTAGATGATTGAGGTGAGAAATTTTTTTGTGATAGAGATGTTTTATCGAATCATATCGCATAAATTAAATGTTCCATTTTTAGGAATGAATAATTACTAAACAAATCAGAAGTGACTATTCGAGTCAGTTAGAAATAGGACTTAGGCATAAGAAGCTAAATATGCTATAGAGAGTGCATGAATTTTGTTTAATGTAAAGTAGCCTATCTATATTATTAGGTTCAAGAAATTAAGGTGATGTTATTGTTATTGTTCAAGGAACTTAGGGCTGATAAAATTAAAATGTGAAAGTGATTGTATATAATAAATGCAAGTGAATGGTTGCATATGAAGTGAAAATTGATTTGTAGTAGAATCTATGCTACTCAAGAAAAATAGAAGAGTTAAGTGGATCAACGATGAAGAGATATGGAATAACAAGTAGAAGATAAAAAGTGTTTTGAGAGTATCGTATCACCTTGATAAGGTGTGTTGCAGTTTGGTAAAAAGGGTAGTGAAATTGCAACAAACCTAAGATATATTGAGGAATCAGTTAAGATAGTAGGGTATTCAAATAAGTAACTAAATCGAGCGATTCCACTGGATATAGTCGTTTGGAAGAAATCATTTGAATGAAAAAGCCACTTGGGAGACTAAGGAAAACATAAGATAACATTACCCTATTTGTTTGATCACTCAGATAAGAATTTCGAGGATGAAATTTTTTTATGGGGGGAGAATTATTGGACCCCGAACTTTTCTTGCAAGTTGGAATTATTAAATGGAAAATTGTTGGCATTTAGTTATAAGTAAAAATCAGAATTCTTCAATTAGAAATTTATGGAGTTTATGTATGAATATGTTTTTAGTTACATATGGTTGCATGGATTAAATGGAAGTATTAGAATTAGGTTAAGGAGTTAGAAGGTATTAGATTAAATATGGAAGGGTAAGTTTAGAATATTAGAGTTTGTTTTAGATTAATAAGAGAAGAACAAATGAAGGGTGTATGAGTGAAGAAAGAAAGAGACGTGTTCGTGAGGTTAAGAAAGAAAGAAAAGGACTTAGAAGAAAGTAGAGAAAGAGGAAGAGAGTCGTGTAACAACAAGAGAAAAGGGATAGACATGTTTGAGAGGTTAGGGAAAAAGAAAGAGAGAGTAGTGTAAAATAACAAAGAAAGAGAGAAGAAAAATGTAGAAAGAAGTAGAAGAAGAGATGCAGAAACTGAACCAGAAAAGAAGACGAAGGAAAGAAAGATAAAGGAATTAAGAAGTGCAAGAAGAAGGTTTAGTTGATTTTTTAGGTAACCTTTATTTATTCTTCTTGTTTTGATAGAAAAACAAAGAAGAGAAAATAATTTTTGTGCTAAAAATGAAGAGGGGAAAAAGAAAACTGAGATTTTTTTCTTAGATTTTCATAAACTTTTAACTAGATCGTAGTTCTTCTAGCTTAGATAAACTAAAAGTAGATTAAGTCTAAGTTAATTTTTGGATAATAGAGCTTTATGGAAGTTCTATTCACATATGATGTTTGAATGAAAATATGTTTGTTTGAAGGGAACCAAGAAAGTTAAAGGTAAGAATAAGAGAAAAGACAAACTTGATCTTGTAGTTACAAGCAAATAGGTGGGTAATAGGTTTGCAGTTTTTGTGATGATGGGCTGTATTATTTGATTTTGTGTGTATAAACGCTTGTCTTGAATTATTGAGAATGTGGGAAAAATGTTCTGTTAATTTAATATCATGTTTGCTTTGTAAGAATTCTACTGCTTTGGTGTTAATGAAAAACAGAAAATTTAAGAAGCATGAAAATATGAATATGAAATGAAATAAGCAAGCATCGAAAATTTGCTTATTTGGGCAAGAGAGATACCATTTTGTTCATCGCATGCACGTTGACCTAAAGCTTTCTCCTGGCTGCCTGCTTGTGGCACATGAGCTTTGAAAAATAAACTCATTTTGTTCATGGTGTAAACTTCGATTTCGTTATTCTGTTTATAGGATTCTCTTGAGCCATATTGTTGTGTACTTTTTTGTGATTTACTGAGCATGATTATAATTGAATGCTTTGTTTGATGACTGTAAATTATATGAAATGGATTATGTGAGTGTAATTTAAATTAAGTGTTATGTGAACTGGATTGGTTTATATATATATGCTTGGTTGTGTGTGTGTGTGACTCATCACCGATGGTTATAAACGTATTAGCCACTGAGCTTCCCAGCTCACACCATCATTTTCCGCTCCTCAGGTGCAAAAATAGCATATCGACATTGAACCTTGCAAAAACTTCGGTAAATCTCTAAGAAATATTTCATTTGTAACTAAGTTAGCTTGGATCATTTTTGGTAGCTTTATGAGCAGGTTAGGCATGAGCATCCATGTTGTATTTTTGTGTTATTTGAGAAATGAATGACAGTATGAATCGCATAACTTCTCTTTTATATATATGCAGAATTTTTTTCTCTGTTAAGTGTCACTTATATTGGGAATAAATTATTAGTTGTTAAATGGCTTTTCGATAAATACTCTTAAGCAAATGGTTAATTTAGGAGTTTTGTACATATAATCTATGATTGTTAGATTCGGGTCTTTTGATATAAGTAGTAGTTTTTAGAGATAGCAGAAAGGTAAAAATGTGTTCTGAATCTTCAATAAGTAAACTATATTGATCTAAGTAGAATTTGACAAAGTTGTCTTCATAAACGTTGTAGCTCTTTCTCTTATCTTTCTAACGACATAAAGTTTGAAATTTTTGGACTTCGGGATTGAACGTTATGATAGTTTGAAGTAGGAGTGTAAGGTTAGGATTGCATGATCGTGACAACCAAAATTTTTCAGGAAGGTTGTGATCGTGCTTCAGCTTCGATTGATTGAAGAGATTTTATTTGTGGGGACAATTTTCCTTTCTTGTGGACCATAAGTTTTTTGGACTTTTTTTCTCTAGGGATTTCTTCAAACAGGTCTTGGTCTACAAATAGCTCATCCCTGGTGATGGCTTCCTCAATGTTTTCTTCAATCATAGGCTCTTTGCCTTTTCTTTTCTCTTCCCTTTTCCTTTTTCTTGACTCATCTGTTTCTTTTTCTACTGCTTCAATAGTTTCGTTTTGTGGATCTTGTGTTGTAACAATTCCTCTGGTTCGTAGTCTTCTTCCCAACCTAGAAAGTTCTTCATTAGAACCATCGTCATTTATTGCCCAGTGTTCTTTAGGCACTTTCTTCTCTTTAAGACCAGGTTTAGGAATTCAGGAAGTTTTTGGAGTAGGAATACGTAAAGAAAGAATAGGTAAATAGAATCTCACATTTTTCAGTAACTTCCCCTCACTATAAGTCTCTTCTTCTTCTTCTCTTTCTTCTTTCTTTTCTTTTCCTCTTTCTTCTTCTTCTTCTTCTTTTGAGTTAGAAACATATTATTTTTTGATTGATTCTTCTTTGTCATTTGAAGAGGAATCAGGATAATATAGAGACAACATAGCAACAACCTTCCTTTTCCTATCTTCTGGGGTCTCCTGGTTGGGTATTTCTGAAGTTTGAAAGTTTGAGGAGATAAAAATAGGTTCGGTAGTAGTGTCCAAAAACCTATATTGAGAGACAAAGGTGAGGAATTATAAGTAAAGGTTTGTTCATGATGAGGTATTTCATCATGGCTAGAAGTTAAAGCCAAAAATTTCTTCTTTCTTTTTGATTTTGTTCTTGTCATTTTAGAAAGCTTGGTGATGTTTAAGAGGGAAAAACAAGAGGCAATTCAGAGAGTTAGGGTACAGAGAGATTAGCAGGGAAGATAAAAGAAGTTTGTTTAGAGTATATTAAGTGATTCTTGAGCGTTGATCTCATGAGACGATGAGTAGACGAATAAAGTAGAAGAGGAAGTGTAATCGGTTGCATATATTCTGATAGATATGTATGCAGAGTTGTAAGACTGCGCATGTGTTTTTTTAAAAGGTTAAAATGGTGTCATTAATGACTCTCTATTTACATGTCACTTAGAACGTCAACTTGAGAGAAGCCTTCTAAAAGGAAAAGGAGCCTTCTAAAACGAAGAGGCCTTCTAACTCTAGAGGGTCTACTAAGCTAAGAGAGAGTTTATAAGGGATTAGACAAGGAGGAGCCTTGTAAATGAAATGCAAAGATAATTCGTAGAGAATGTTAATGCATAAATAATATCAGAGAGTTTGCACATACCAAGCTATTTTATTAAAATGCAAAACCTATCCTCAGAGAGTGGCTTGGTGAAAATATCATATACTTGATTTTCAGTATTAACATGCAAAAAATCAATGGTTCCTTCTAAAACATGATCTATAAGAAAATGATGTTTGATTTCTATATGCTTAGTCTTAGAATGATGCATAATATTTTTAGAAAGATTTAAAGCACTTGTATTATCACATAATATAGGAATGTGAGAAAATTTTAGAGAAAAATCTTGTAATTGATGTTTCATCTATAAGATTTGAGCATAATAGCTAGTCATTGTTATATATTCCGCCTCAGTCGTCGAAAGCATTATGCAATTTTGCTTTTTGCAGGACCAAGATACTAGACATCTTTTAAGAAATTGACAATGACCACTTATACTTTTTCAATTAACTTTAACACCTGCATAATCCTCCTGTTGATTGTAACCTTGAGTTATAAGTTTAGCTTTGTTTCTTTCCACCTTACCATTTTCGTCAAACTTGTTTCGAAAAACCCATCGAGTCCCAATGATTGACTTGTTTTAAGGAGAAGGTAATAGATTCCAAACTTTGGTTTTGTCAAATTGATTTAGTTTTCCTTTTATGGCTAAAACCTAGTTTTTGTCTGTAAGGGCCTCTTCAATAGTCTTTGGTTCTATTTGTGAGATGAGAGCAACAAAGTTGTTCTTGAATGATGATCTTATTATTAGAATTTTAGCGAGGTCTCCCAAAATGTATTGATATGTGATTCGAGCCCTTTTGTTCTTTCCCCTTGGAGGTCAAATCAAAAAATTTTAATTCCAAAGATTGCAGTATAGAATGCAACCTCGGGTCGTTTCACTTAATCGGAACCTAATGAATGGAACTAAGCTAGCATACACATCATAATATGCAAACAAAATTAGCAAGGAAGAGGGGGTTTAAATCTTTGGAAATTCGGACAAAAATAAGTGAATTGTAAGAAAATGTAATGAACAGTAATTGTAAGAAAATGTAATGAATAGTATTTTTTTGGATTTCGGGAATAGAAAAGCGATAA
>JAOQML010000009.1:19697416-19715200 GCA_027568935.1 Erythroxylum urbanii
AGAGAGAGAGAGAGAGAGAGAGAGAGAGAGAGGCAATTTAGCTTCTAAGGTAACCTAGAAGAGATCTAGTACTGCTTTGGGATAGAAGAAATGGCTCAAAGGTCGGTCAACTGGGACTGAAGGATTTAGTTAAAATTTTTTGTATAATTCCTCTTGTATATGGCATATTTTGTAAACAAAGCTGTAGACTCTGATAGGTTTTTGATATTGTATATACATGGATAATGTTGCAATACTACAATGTATGTTCTATCTTATGAAATGAAATGAGAAAATTTGGTTTTAGACATTGTCATATTTATGCTTTAAATTATGATGCCATGTGATGAATGTAAGTGATATAGCTAGCACACCGCTTCCATCGGGTATGTGCTCGAACATCTAATAAATGTACGGGCATGTGCAGATGGGAGTGGGACCCCACAATTGCACCTATATATATATAAATGCTGAGATGGTCCAGTCATACTAGGGTCGGTCCTATCGGGTCCTGGGTATGGAAAAAAAATAGAGACCTATTTCAGTAATATCGACATCTTGATCTCATCGGGGCATATCCTGATCTCACCGGGATCCATTTGGTTCTATTTCTCTCCATATAATAGATCTCTATCCAAAAAAATTTTACGGATCCTCTAAGTCACTCTTATGCGTATGACCCATTAGGTTCCCAGTTATGTTGGCCATTTGGATTAACATTTAATCCAATCAAGTCCTGAGCGGCATCTAATAACACATCATGACCCCCAATTGACTGGAAAGTAAGTGGTTTGATGAACAAACCCATGCTGGTGACGAACCATCTCATAAACCCTCCCATAGATAATTGTTGTGCAATTTGTCCTTTCACCATGCTATACCCCACTTGGTTATGAGTATGGGCAAAGTGTCAACTCTCACTATACTGATTATGTCAAGTCTAGCCCAAGTGATATCAGTTCTTGTCCTAGGACTCATTACTCAATAAAGACATTTTTCATAACACATGTACTCCGGCCAGAGATTTCCAAGTAATGACCTCGACAAAAGATTGTGGGTATCATCTTTTGCTATCACAGAAGTGTTGAATCCTCTATTGGCTACTCAATTACCTTCAAATACTTAAAGCTATACCCAATAACTACCTTATGAGTGACCTCTGCAAGGCAACAAGAAATGGAGTCAAAGCATCGAATCAGTATCCAAGAAATCCTTGAGTACCTCAAGTCTAAAGATACTTGCACTATTGCTATAATGAGATTATCACTGGCTTTAGAATAGGAAATCCATGTGATGATCGCATGGTAGGTCATCTAACATACTTACTACCTCTAGTAAGCATCCATATCTCATGTTTACAATTTCTGATATTCACTGTTTGATCAAATCAAGAAGTTTGACATGTGTTAGTCTATCTGGGTTAACGATGTCCAGTCTCATTAATCCTATGACTAAGGATAATTTAGATACTGACATAATTGCACATGATAAGAATCTAAGTAGTATGATCACATCATAATTTGTTTCATACTATGTCATATATCATGGACTTTATTAATTTGCTTACAGATCAATATCAATTCATAAATAATGAATACCAAATTAATGAAATATGCTTTTCTTTATTATTGAAAATAAAGTCTGTACACAACTTTGTGCAAAACACACTAAAGGTTATTACCTTTAGGGCACTACTCTAATAACACCATAATCGATGTTAAAGGAGCAGTAAACTCAAGGTTTACTAAACCCTTATCAAGCTTAAAATGTTGTCAAATCCCTATATCCGTCATAAAGATGAGATTCCAAATGATCAAACTCATAACAATCAAATAGTTCTAACAATATCCAATCCTCAATTTGCTACAATGTTGAGATAGTTAATACAAGGGAAATCCAACATATACAAGACTACTATAACTCTAGAGCAGAAGGTCACTAACAAACATACATCAAATCTTCGAAGAGGAAGAAGACTGACAAAGTACCTTGTTTGAAGAGATATGAAAGTAAGATCCCAAAAAAATAATTGAAGGGAGTCAGACCTCGTTGAGTGAATTAATACTATGGTTATGTTATGCACTCCTAAGGGTTTCAAATGATACATATATGTATATATTTATATTGTATTACATCCACAAATGCAATTTCACAACATGGTGATTTTGTTCAATAACACGTATGTATTTCCCATATCAATATCATGTCATATAATCATCACAATCATAAATCACAATTAATAGTAGAAGACTAACGAAGGACCCTATAATATGCCCCTTACCTATAGACTGTCACCATATGGGTTCTTTTGTTCCACACAGGTCATTTAGTCCAAATGTAATGGAATGTCGTTCAAGAGCAATACTCAATCAAATCGTCATAGCCTTACTATGATATGATTACCGTATAAGAACAAGCTTGACCAATGACCACAATCATGCCACCGTACCATATACCATATGTCAGTTAACATCTGAAAGCAAGCTCAACTGAACTGCCCCAACTTTTTCATATCTCAATCAATGGATCCGTCAATGGATCAAATAGTAACTCAAATCCATACTCAACCAATTGACTCACTGTGTGCATAGCCATGCGATGCTTACCAAGCAGCTCATACCATAACAATCCTCCACTTCACCACATATTAAGACAAGCTTAACTTTGCAAACAAAAAATATGTATACATGTGTCAATATATATGTATGAGTATTATGCGTGCATATGATAATGATGGTGATTTCTATGATAAATATGAAAATGAATTCTAATGCATGCTCATAACCATAAATATTAACTCAGAGTGAGAATGCACTATAATGTCTTGAAGTGGAGGGTTCTACTCCTGATTGATTTATTGAAAGAAAAATAGGAATGATCATTAGGATGTAAAACCTAAACCAATTTTTAAATACCTTGAGAATAAGACCATGACTCAATTATAAGGAGCTCTATTTTTATTTAAAAATGATGATGTCATTTTTTTACGAGGGACCTACTAAAAATTTGACAAATTTTCCCTTGGAAAATAAGCATCCCCTTTCGAAAGAAGGGTCATTCCTACAATGAAAATACACTTCTATATCCACTAATATCCACAGCTCAATTTGGGCCTCCAAACTACATGTCCATGTCTAATTGAGTCCATATTTACATTACAAAAGTCATACTAAATCCAATTTATAATTCAGGTATATCAATACCAATTTCTAACCAAAACACCATTATTTATACTCAGTACATCCAGATAGTCTTAATTTTAATCAATAATGACTCAATTTAATCAATTTCATGCATTTCTATAAGAACATAACCATTTCCAAATTTTTATCTCATAAAATATGAAGAATTTCAATATGTTGCTTTTATGAAGATTGTTCCATATAAGATTTGGGATTTTTAAAATTATTTTCAGTCATTTCTGGGCTGGTTGAAAAATTAGTGCTGTCACTAGAGTGTGGGGTACACATGTAGCCCTTAGAGAGGTAGTGATCTTCACTACCCACTCATAAATGACGATCTTACCCCAAGAATCCAATGGCACTGGTCTTGCATCGAAACTCCTCCTGGTTTGAGAGAATTAAAGGATTAAAGCTCAATGGTAACCCATTTCTACTCAGACATAAAATGGTTCGATTGGTGTCAAGTTTTCCTCCTTTACTACATTTTTAGCATTGTTAGACACGATGGTAGGGTTAGCTTCACTTAGAAATGAATAGAAATAGGAGATCAGTGACTTACCTTAATGAACCAAAATTTCCAATCTTTATTCCTCCAATTTTGGTTCATTTTTTGATGAAATAAGTTTAGGGGTTTAGAAGAGTGTCCAGAGAACTTTTCATCGAGCCATAAATTGCTAGAAATGATGGTAGAAAGGTGAAGGTATGAGTGTCGAAAGTTGGAAGTAAATAGTAACTAATAGGGAAAAGAGTTTAAGAGAGAAATGAACTTAAATTTTCTTAAGCTCAACTTATACTTTTATAGGCTTTTCTCCTTATCGGTCCATCATGAGTAATTTAACAAAATTTTGGATCTTTAAAAAAATTGAATTATAAATTTTAATTTTAAACTATTCTATTTACTCTACTATTTAGGAACTTAAAGTGTATAATGTAATGATTAACTTTTAATATATTACAATGTTAGTTTTCAAGTTTGATTTCTATCATACTGCAATATTAAATTTCAAACTTGACTTATGTTTATTCTAATAACTATGAACTTGAACTATCTATGTATTATAATTTTATATACAAGAGTACCAAACATATTTACATGTAACTAAAAGTTATGCCAATAATATACCAGTGTCATCCATTAAGAAGTTATCCAATAGCACATTAATTTAGTTGAGTTTGCCCCATATTGCATCCCTTATTTACATTAGACTAAGAAACTTTCTTTTGTAATGATTGTGCCAATGATGCTCTTATCTTCTTTGCTTAAACTTGTAACTGTTGTGAAGTGGTGCTAGATTATCTTTTAAACCTTATACCCTTAGTTCAAATGATAATTTGTATGTATATAGATCAATATTTTTAAAAATTCTTTTTACTAGCCTATGAAGAGCTATCAACCTAGAAATAAAGATCTAATTCACATTATTGCTTTGAATTAATTTTTAATACTATAATGAATCACATTATTACTTTATTGACTCGTTATAGCAATATCTTCAACTCTATTTGCACTGTTAAACTATATTAATCAAAAGAAGCATATTCATTAGTTATAACAACTAAGATAAATTGATCATAAGCTGAAGTCTTTTATACCTAAGAAGATACCTCAAAATAATATGAAGAAAAAATTAATGACTGAGATGAAATATAATGATTCATATTGTGAATGATTTATACAACAAAGTAAAGTTTATATACGTTTAAAGCTACCTTAATATGTAATGTTTAGTCTTACTTATAGCATTTTCCAAATTTATACTCAAAATTGCCATATTTCCTATATTTCTACACTTATCCCATCTAAGGTAATTTGTTTGGATTTTTCAAATTTTAAGCTTGTTTTTTCAATTCCTTCTTATGATTTTAGGTCTCCTCCACATGGCTTTTCTAGACTATGAGTGTTTCACTTTTGCGTTAATTATAGGCTAGAAATTTTGGTTTTTAATAGGGTATAATACATGGCCATATACACAAAGAAACCATGACTTCTTATAACAATCATTTACAAATATCTCAACTCTTTATTTAGAAAGATGGATATTAATGGTGGCCTATTTGCAAGAGTATCCATTTAGATATCATGTTTGACGTCTAAAGTTTTTCTACCAATTCTCATAATATATTTTCCATCATCCACTAAAACTTAATATGCCTCATTTCGATTCTAAACTATTATCCATTACATTGCATCCTTTTTGTTCTTCTCTAACTTCTTTACAATAATTAGTGAAATATCTAATTTTCATCCATACATACATTGTCTCCTATCTATATATTTCTTCTTCACTATATTCGAATTGTTTTAAGCATATATATTATTAGTTTGTCTCTCACTGATAAGATTCATCCATTGAAAGTTCCACTCATATTATTAACTAATAGACATTTCAATTCAATTGACTAGTGACATTTTGCCCACCTCTCCTTAGGATATTTAAGTAAAGTATAAACAAATCCAAGTTTTACTTTATCACACCTCTTGAGCTACTCACTGAAATCTTCTAAATATGTTGATCGTGTGCAAAAACTACATTCAAGTCCTTTCCCTCCCATTTTTCACATCTATTATGGTATATATTTCTAACACACATTTAGTGAGTTATAATTGGTGATGTCTATTCTATAACTTAAACAATCCCTAAAATAATTTTAAAAGTAAGTTTAAAATGATGAACATTAATTATAAATGTATGGATATTAAGTTTTCTTTTACATATTATATATAATTGCAATTCCTTCACCATCATTCAATTCCAAATCAGAAGTTAGTAAATTCATGATTCAACTACAATAGCCTATGCTAATAGATATATCCCTCCATCCACATCCTTTTTAACTATACTCAATAATTGACCTTGAAACTCTCAGAAAGCAATTATCTATAACAAAATAGGTCTCAGATATCTCCATCCTCTTTTAATGACATCAAAAGAAAAAAATTATAACCTTTTAAACTACGATAAAAGAAAGTTAAGTGTGAAATAAATTTAGTATTATTCTAGTTTTTACATAAAATGTAATTTTCATTACCTGTGGAAAATTAGTCTCTTGATTCCTTTCCAATTGTAACTCTAATGTTAAGCCAAGATTAATGAACTTCAACTTATGTACATATTCCTATAACTTGACATATTCATTAACAAAATTTGTTTCCCTCCATTTTCTCAATCTCCTCTTTACTAACGTACATATGCTTGAGTCAACAAATATGTTCAACTTCTCTCTACACTCTTTAACCATTTTTTATTGTAAAGATACTAAACTTGTCGAGAATTTCCTTATTCTCAAGATAACATTGTACCTTGTTTGCACTGCACAATCTATGAGAACAACTTCAAATTATCTTCTATTTCCAAACTCTATTCCCAATCTCCACTGTGATGTCACACTAGTTGGATTCTGCTTAATATTTGTATTTGGCCTTCGTAATGCTTCATATGGTCCTCTCCACTTGTATATTCATCACTGTAATAAAAATACCTTTATATATTAAATCAATTTTAATTGGTTATTGGTCTTCTAAAATGTCTACTTAGAAATCAACTTCCATATGTTCATCATCCTGATCAGTAACTTCTTCATCACCTTAGTAACTAACATGTTTACTAGACTAGTCACCAACTTGTTCATCATTATGTTCATCAATTTTACACATTTAGTAACTAAATCATCAACATAATCCACCCTAATGCAACTACTTCTTTTAGCATATGACTCTCTCAATACTCCTTACTAAGCTCATCTCTTACAGTTATAGGTAATATATTAAGTATGGGGACTGGAGTGTCTAACTTATGGATTACATATACATTAATTTCATGGATTTTCATAAAGATTAAATGTCTAATGCTCTTTTTGTTTGACTCTATACGTATTAATCACTCACTACAGTTCAAACCAATGATTAAAAAATCAAACCAAATTAGCCAGTTCAACTTTAAAAACCTTGAATATACTAACTTTTTAGATCAATTTATCTTAATAACCCTTTTTATTAAAATTTGGTAAGTTTATTAATTAACCGTCTGTTTTTATAGAGTAATGCATTTTTGTAAACCAAAACAAACCAGTTGATTTTTATTTAACAATCTCCTTATTCAATAAAACTTCAACTTTTTTGGTGGGAAAGGATAGTTTTCTTACAATCCTATTTCAAAATTTTCAAATTTGTTTAATTTTTATTGTGTACAAATTTTATGATGGTGTAATATTGGTTGAACTTTTTAAACATTAAACCTTTTATTTTATCAGGCTAATTTTTATTCTAGTTTTTAAAACATTCGTTGAAACCTAATATATTATAGTATGTCTTATCAATATGAAGGTATCTTAAATCCTCCTCTATCTCACATGTTTGTTTATAAATGATATAATTAAGGTCAAAATTTTCAAAGATACTTATACCTCTATCAACATATTTCAACTTAGGTTTTAGTATGAACTTCCTAATAAAAGATAGCATTATAATTTCTTATTGAGGCATTGTAAACTTGTTTATAGTTATTAGAAAAGAATAAAATCTACATAAGTCCATATTTTGAATTCTTAATATCTAAGAATATTCCATTTATAAGTGTATTAACCAATTAACAAAACATTTCTAATTTGTACGAAGTAATAACATTATATTTAATCGAGATGAGATAGATTGTGAACAAATGAAAATAAAGAGGAAACAAAATCTAATCTTTTTCTTTTACATACTTTGTAAGACATATTTTTTATTGATAAAATATCAAACATAGAAAGCTATATTTTAAATGGATAAGTGTAAATCATGATTTCTATTATTTCCTACAACAATATCATTTAAATAAGTTGTAGAATAAAATAAATAACATCAAAAACTAGATTTGAATAAATGACATTAACTTGTACATTACAACAGCTGGAAAACATAGTTTCATATTGAAAAGGAATTTATTAGTTCTCAAACTATTTCATTATTAAGAGAAACAACTTATTTGTTATTTGTTTTGTGAAAAACTAGCATTGATTATGCAAATTCTTTTTAATACCCTTTTGGGTAAGAGAGTGTAACATGCAAATAAAAGATCCAATTTATGATTTTATCTGACATGGGAATAGGATTCAAAAACTCCATTTTTTTCCTTTTCCCCTTGGGATCTATAAAAAGTTTGCAAGACTGCTTTTTCTGCAAAGTCAATAATGGTTGTAAGTTTTTGTTGTTCAAAAACACTCCCATATGTATCTAAGCTATAAAAAAAAATTTGTAGAGATGGGTTGCTTAACTAGTATCAGAAGATGGAACTAATCTGACCGGTGTGCCGTAACACTAGTCAAAATAAAATAACTAGACTACTAAGTAATAGTGAGTTTAGGTCGATTCTATAGGGAGTGTTCGGTTAGCCTATAAAATGAAATTAATTGATGTTTAAGAAATGGGGGATTTAGATTTAATAAGAAAATAAAATAAAATAAACCTAATGAAAACAAATTAAAGAAAACATGCAAAAAATGATAAAATTGGAGAATTCGGTAAGGATCTGGTTCTTTGGTTCAATCTCGACCTACACCCTAGTTAAGCATAATTCATTGATTTGTTGTTCTTTTATCTCTCTTAGCAATTATCGGTTGTAGATTAACAATAAGCTCTGTTAATCCCAATCTTTCCTTAGATCCTAGTTAATTATGAAGCACTCGTTAATCCCTAGCTATCTAGAAACCTAGAATATGCTATCTAAGCTTATCCAGACAACTGCAATATGAATCAGAAAAATAGACAAATCTAGGCAATAATCACACAAGCTCGTATTATTTAACCTATGTTATGTTATCTCTAATGATTCGGAACCATTAGTCGCTACACATGAATCGAGAATACAATGATTACATATTACATTTGATTTTAGCAATGAGTTTTCATGAAAAATGATTCAATAGAGCATCAAAATCATTATCATTAATACCCAATCCAATAAACACAAGATAACATAATCAATTCCTAATGACAGAAAGAAACAACAAAATAATAAAAAATACTTAACTCGGGTTGTCTGTGATGATATCATCTCCAAACCAGTATTTGGATGTTACCCCTCCATAGATCTCTCCCAGAAAAATATTTCAACCCCCATTGCTAACCCTACTGAAAAACCCTTCTCTACAGCTCTCTTCTCACTGTCGAAAGTTACTCCTCTCTCACACTATTCACTGATTTCCAATTTAATTTTTTGATCCAAGCCTCCTATTCATGCCACTCCTCCTCCTTCTCTGCCGCCTCTCTTCTCTTTTGCTATCGCCACCCTTCTGTCACTGTAGCTTGATGTGATAGTTAAAGATGAGTTTATGGTCCACCGTCACTATTCATCTCTTCTCTCAACCTAAGCATGAAACTATGAGTTTTAAGTAAAACCATGTGGCGTTGATGCAGTTGTGCTACCATTTTTGCCTCCATCTACTGATGTGTTGTTTTTGGTCTCTTCCATCTACCCACACGTTGCCGTATTACTCAATTGTTATTTCTTCATTTTTTAGCAAGCACTTTCAAGTTTTCTTCTTTGTATTTTGATTTTTTTTAATTTCCTTCTTCTTGCTCCGTGAAGACAAGTGAAAATTAATCTTCAGAAAATGGCCTAAATGTAGTGCTTCCGACTTTCTTTAATTTCTTTCCTTCCAAATTGTACCTAAAATCATATATGAATTAAAGTGAGTATCTTAAACATTTTTTAATCATTAATCGCTAAGTGTAAATGATTAAATATATCAACAATTAAACACATATCAATTTCCCTCATACATAGCTTTTGGTCATCTTCGGGCAAAACATC
The DNA here is from genome assembly GCA_027568935.1 of Erythroxylum urbanii. Classification (NCBI taxonomy): domain Eukaryota; kingdom Viridiplantae; phylum Streptophyta; class Magnoliopsida; order Malpighiales; family Erythroxylaceae; genus Erythroxylum; species Erythroxylum urbanii. The sequence goes on from JAOQML010000009.1 coordinate 19,707,369, forward strand.
CAAATTAAGCTCGAAGACCCGAAACATTTACTCAATTCGCATATTTTCTAAGATTATACAATTATAACTAAAGATGAATGACTTTAAAAAATTATAGCAAGATGTCAACATTCTAATCTTTTACTCATGTTCAATCAACAAGCATTATCTTCTAAAACTGAGCAATCTAATGGTAGACTTAGAAAATGTGTTTAAGTAAGATATATCTATAGGTACACTTAACATCGTTCATGATCATAACAGTCCATAACTTTGCATACCATTTCATTTCTTCACCACTAATGTTCACATGCAAAATCATGAACTAAAGGATTTTTCAAGGTTGTAATGTGGGCAAAGGTAAGGTGAGATATATTTAGGTCAAGTAGTATGAAAGCCATCAAAGCCAGTGAAACAAAGCAACACTTATCAAAAACTGGGTACCATTAGCTATGACAAATGCAACATTTATATTTCACAACCCATTCAACTCTCACACACCAACCACATGAAGCATACACCAATCTGAAGGAATCACTCATACAATTGATGCCAACAAAACATTGAAACCACAAGAGTGAACCTTCCAAGCCAACATCTACCTCATATTTAACATTCTTAAATATCACATTCATTACAACTATAGGAAAATGCATTAGTCATGAATAGCTTTGCAAACTCATATGCACTTCTTCCTTGATACATTTATTTAAACATATTTTTTTATTCTTTTTCTTTTTCTTTTTCTTTTTCTTTTTCTTTTCCTTTTTCTTTTTCTTTTTCTTTTCTTTTCCTTTGTCTTTTCTTTCTTTCTTTTCCTTTCTTTTTTTAACATTAAAAGAAACTACATTAACATAGTAATTTCAATGACAAAACATCCTAACATCATAACAAACCCACATATATGGACACCCCCACTTAGAATTTTGTACATCCACAAACTCAACAATTATAAATGCTCCACTAGCTTATGGCTTAGGTAGGACATTTGGGTAAGTATAAAGCATGTAATGTGGTTAGTACACAAAGAAAAAGTATAAATCTCAAAGGGGTTTATCAAGGGAAAATCATAAAATGGGTAGGCTATTTGGCTAATGTAGTTTATGAAATAAAGAATGCCTAATCATATCCATGTTAATGCATGTGATAAAAATGTGGTCTCGAATAGAAATTCAACACAAAATCAAGATGTACATGTCATGGAGGTCACACATTATCAAAAGACAATGAGACTAATATGGATGTTTATGTCTAATAAGGCTCAAAATCTCACCAGCTTTGTCTACTACTAGTCACTATTCTTCTAAAGATAATGCGTATCGATCAATCACAAGAGTAAAAATACATGCCAAAGTTGCTATGAAATTCTATAGTCAATTCATTCTCTACTTATGATTAAATAATCCTAGAAGCAATAGAAAATGAGCAAATGTTTCTTTGTTTGCTTTATTCTTTCTCTCATTTTGATTGAAAACTTAAAATCAAGAAAAAAAACAAACCAACAAAGAACATACATACATATAAAAAGAAATGTGAAAATGTAAAGAAAAGAAATTTACTTCCCTTGGGTTGCCTCCCAAAAAGCACCAAAGAAATTTACTTCCCTTGTGTTGCCTCCCAAGAAGCACCTTGGTTTAGGGTCACCGGCTCGACTCCTTCTTCCCCTCATATGACAAAATTGTGATCTTCAGGTGGCACATGCGGTTCTTCAATGTGACGTTCTTTAGGATAAGGTATTGGTTGATAACCGTTCCCATTTAGCTTCTTCCTTATCTTTAGACTTTTAATCTGGACTGAGTCCATGCACTCAAGAAATATTTCGAACATCTCTTCACCTTTTTCTTCCTCGTTTAATTCCTTCAATCTGCTATGTAAAGGTGAAGAGTTAGTTTCAAAAATAATTATGGACTCATTACTTACCTCCGAGCTAAATGATGTGTCATTTTTAGCTTTGAGCTCCTCCTTAACTTCTTTGACACAAACAACTCCTTGATCATTGACCTCAAAATTCTCAAACTCCTTTTCACTCTGTAAGCTTTCCACACTAATATCCATCGAGTACTCCATAAGTTGATATAGTTGCATCTATTTGCTTTGTGATGCTAGGCGGTTGATAGCTTCCATCAATTGATCCACCTGGCTTATCAAGTTCTGGATTCTAAAACTTGTTTCCTGTTAGAATTGCAAAGTGTTAGCAACATATACATTAACTAATTCTTCCAAGGAAGTACCTAAGTCTTGATAGGAAGCTTCTAGTCTGTATGGGAATTGTTATGCTTCCTGTAAATTATCATGGAAGTAATTCGGCTGATTATCCCATCCATAATAAAAGGTAGGTTGATCAATCTAAACATTATTATAGGATTGAGAATATGAATTAAAGAAAAAATTGCTTCCATCCATGATTTTTTATAAAACACAAACACGAAATAAAATAAAGAAAGAATCACGAAATAACTAAAAAGAAACTAATTATGAACAAATATATACCAAACACTAATTAAAATCACAAACAAAAACTAAACACTGCACTCTCCAACAACGATGTAAAAATTGACCTGCGCATTGTAACACTAGTCAAAATAAAATAACTAGACTACTACTATAGTAGTGGTGAGTCTAAGTCGATTCCACAGGGAGTGTTCGGTTAGCCTATGAAATGAAATTAATTGATTTTTTGGTAATGGGGGATTTGGATTTAATAAGAAAATAAAATAAACCTAATGAAAACAAATTAAAGAAAACATATGAAAAATGATAAAATTAGGGAATTTGGTAGGGATCTGGTTCTTTGGTTCAATCTCGGCCTATACCCTAATTAAGCATAATTTATTAATTTGTTGTTCTTTTATCTCTCTTAGCAATTATCAGTCGTAGATTAACAACAAACTCTATTAATCTCGATTTTTCCTTAGATCCTAGTTAATTACGAAGCGCTCGTTAATTAACCCTAACTATCGGAAAACCTAGAATAAGCTCTCCATGTTTATCCGGACAACTGTATTATGAATCAGAAAAATAGACCAATCTAGGAAATAATCACTCAAGTTTGGATTATTTAACCTATGTTATGTTATCTTTAATGATTCGGAACCATTAGTTGCTACACATGCATCAGGAATACAACGATTAAGTATTGCATTTGATTTTAGCAATACGTTTTCATGAAAAATGATTCAATAGAGAATCAAAATCTTCATCATTCAATACCCAATCCAATAAACACAAGATAACATAATCAATTCCTTATGAGAGAAAGAAACAACAAAATAATAAAAAATACTTAACTCGGGTTGTCTGTGATGATATCATCTCCAAACCAGTATTTGGATGTTACTCCTCCATAGATCTCTCCTAGAAAAATATTTCAATCCCCATTGCTAACCCTACCAAAAACCCCTTCTCTACAGCTCTCTTCTCACTACCGTAAGCTACTCCTATCTCACACTATTCACTGATTTGACAATTTAAGTTTTTGGTCCAAGCCTCCTATTCACGCCACTCCTCTTCCTTCTTTGCCGCCTCTTTTCTCTTTTGCTATCTCCACCCCTTTGTCACTGTAGCTTGATGTGACAATTAAAGATGAGAGTTCTTGGTCCATCGTCACTATTCATCTCTTCTCTCAACCTAAGCACGAAAATATGAGTTTTAAGTAAAACCATGCGGTGTTGACATAGTTACACTGTCATTTTTGCCTCCATCTATTGATGTGTTCTTTTTGGTCTCTTCCATCTGCCCACACGCTGCCATATTGCTCAATTGTTATTTCTTCATTTTTCTAGCAAGCACTTTTAAGTTTTCTTCTTTGTATTTTGATTTTTTTAATTTCCTTCTTCTTGCTCCATGAAGACAAGTGAAAATTAATCTTCAAAAAATGGCCTAAATGTATTGCTTCCGACTTACTTTAATTTCTTTGCTTTCAAATTGTACCTAAATCATATATGAATTAAAGTGAGTATCTTAAACATTTTGTATCATTATCGCTAAATGTAAATGATTAAATTTATCAACAATTAAATACATATCACAATCTCCTCATAAGTAGGGACTACATATATGCTTAACTTAACATAACTGGAGATAAAGATAGATTATAAAAGGATCATAAGTGTAAAAACACATTTAATAAAAATAAATTTATGTAAATTTAAGATTATTTTTAAAAGGGAGTCTAACTTTGTCACGTGTATGTCACATATGACAATAAAATCCATACTTTAAATAAAAAATATTAAATTCATATCACATCAATGTTGACGTGGCATATAATGAATAGAGACTTAACTTCTTTCAAATTTTTGTCTACTTGTAATTTATTTTAAACATTTTACAAATGTCAAGATTCGATTTAAATACTGTGAAACATAAGGTCTATCCTATATCTTAATAAAAATATTATAATTATAATTATAATTTTTTACACAGAATTACAGCAACATAAATCATAAGTTTAGGCAAAATGATCAATTATGTGAATTTAAGTACACAATAAATGATCAATTATGCGAATTTAAGTACACAATCAGAAGGCAATGGTATTTTTGCCTTATACTAGTTAATGATAGTCATATAACCAATTAAGGAGTTTCTATTTTATATTAGTCAATGACAGTAATATACCAGTTTAAGTTTTTTTCCTATAACATTTTTAATTTAGAGGTTAGATCTCTCAAACTCCCTTCTCACATTCATTTTATTTCTTTTTTTTTAGTTTAAAAATTTTAGGCAATAAGAAGTTAATGGCCAAATCATGTGAAGTATAAAGAGTCTTTAGGAAAAATAAAGTTGAGATAATTTGCAAGATTAAACTAACTTGCTAGAAATTTAAACAAGATTAGCATATCAAGGCATCTAGTTGAAATAAAACCATAAAGAAAGAAAGAAAATTGTGGGAATATTTGATTGGTAAACTTATTAAAACACCCCATGAAACATACTTATGCGACATAATTTAATACTACAAATCTCATTTATAAGAAAATTTCATTTAGAATTCATTCTACCTTAATGTCTTCTATTTTATTATTTTTGTTTGTTGTTAAGGACATTCTACATAGCTAATTGTTTTTATGTGTTTAGATAAGGAAATTTCCAATTATTATCTTTGTTAAGGGTTAATTCAATATTATTTATAAAGTAGGATTTATTTATGTGAAATATCTTTGAACATTCTTATTACAAGTTTAATTACACGAGCAATTAGATCTGATGTTAATTTATTTATAAATGATTTGAGAGAACTTGTGAATGACTAGATAATGATTTAGATATTAGGAGTTGCATGACATACTTCAGATAGGCTTACATAAATCCTTGGACTTTGGGGTTAAATCTTTCATTGAAAGTATAAAATAGAACACATTCTTATTGAGCAGAGATACTAATTAATGAACATGAGAATAGGTGGTGATAGAACAATTTCATTGATTAGGAATTTATATTAGCCGATACAATAAATGCCTTTTAAATAGATTAAATTATGACCACAAACATGATATTAAAGGAAGTACTTATCTAGGTATTATTCAAATTTGAATTTTTTACCCGATTACTTATTTTTAACTTCAATCTTTTTAGCTAATAATTTTCTTTATGTTTTGTTTTATTTCGTTTTATCAAATATAAACCTATTTTGGCTCTCTAACTAGTTAGCAATAAAGGAGTATTCTAAATTGTTATAGGTTAATTATTAGTAATAAAAGAGATTAATACCCTATTTATCATTATATTAGTTGATAATGATAGGTGCACTTGTCTTTAGTTATGAGTAAATATTTTGTAAAGAGGGAAAATTTTAGTAGCAATACAAAACTTGAGATAAGTTTTTGGCACTTTTTTTGGGAAGCAATTGATGTTTGGGACACTTAAGAACAATTTATCTAACCTTTTTTATTTCTCTATTTTTCTTTATCTTTTTTATTTATTTTTAGTTATCCTATTTTCATGCTTAGTTTACCTTAAATTTCAAGTGTGAATCTAGTATATGATAAGAAATAAGTACTCTACTTTCCTTAAAAAAGACCCAAAACTTGAAAATGGGCTAAGTAAGAAGCCCAACACATACAACCTGATGCAATGGAAGAGGAGTATATAATCATAACAGAATGTGTGAAACCATCTCTAATATAGTCATAGTCTAATATTACAATGCCAAAAATAAATTAGAGTTATTTTAAGATCAAGCCTAATGTGATTCAAATGTAAAGTAATATGTTTAATTTAATGAATTTCTATATGAAGATCCTAATGCAAGCATCTTAAATCTAAGTTCGTTTCCATTTTCATTGAGGGGTTGAACCAAGTTTGGTTGAAGATGTTACCTACAGTCTCAATTACAATATGGAAAAACCTAATTGATAAATTCTGAGCCAAGTATTTCTCATTAGCAAAGACTTCAAAATTGAAAAACTAAATCTTTGCTTATTTCAATAAAACATTAAATAAGATGTGAGAGATATAAAGATCTGCTAAGGAAGAGCCCATATTATGACCTACCAACTTCTGATCCACGGTATGTAACATGTCCATTTCTTAGAGTAAGTTTATAAGTAGGCTTTAGAAGGGTCACAATTTGGGTTATGCTCCTATCGTAAACCATATCTATAATTTGGGGCATCCTTGTATCCTAAATTGTATCTATACGTAGACTTTGGATAGAAGAACCAAGGTTTGGGGCACACTTGTGCTTTAGATTGTGCCAACACTAATAAAATGGAAGGATATCCCGTGTGTCAAAATTTTAAATGGTACTCCATCGTGCCATACCTATTTTGACATAACCCTTTCATCTCTCTCCTATTTCCTCTTAATCTATCATAAACTTATTACTTAAAATTTCTCTCCCAACAAAACCCACTTAAAATTTAATGCTTGAACTCCTTTTTTCATTTTGATTCATCATCTTATTCTGTATCTAATCTTAATTTTCTCAATTTAGGGCTCCATTCTTATAGATTTTAAGGATTTTACATTCTTGAAAATTTTCACTCATATTCTTTATCCAAAACCATAGATCTATAAGGAAAATGAGTTTAAAGGTTTCTCTAAGCAAAAGGAAAGTTTGACCAACTTAGCGGGCCTTCAATAGTCTCTAAAATGCTAAAGATTCATCCCTAAATGAACAACTAATGTTTATTTTCACCTTACCAAATCATTCCAAAAGGTATGTATATCTTTTGAGTCTAATATTAGTGTGAATTAGATTAGATTGGAAACAATGGCAAAAGAGGTTGAGGTGTACATAGAGAATGCAGAATGGATGATATTTTCAAAGTAGTAAAACATGCTTACAAGGAAATCACTTTCGAAATATTGACAAACTTTGAGGTCATTAGGAATGCTAAATTGAAAATGCAAAATAATATTAGATTTAGTCTTGGAGGAAATATAAAATAAATATCTTGTAATAATTTTAAAGTAAAATATAGATTCTTTACACTTGAGTACGTGGAAACAAAAAAAGTATAGAAAATCTATAATGAAATTCTCCACTAAGTTAGTTGATAAAAAATTTTAGGAATTTTGAAAATCCACAAAGGAGAGAACAACTGGCTATGACCTTTCTAAGACTAAAAGTACCTATGTTGTATCCCCAACAATTCAATATTTACATAAAATAATTACCTATATAATTTTGAGAAAGAAGAAGAGAGCGAATGTGGCTATACCTAGGGATCTATTTTATCTCTAAAGTATAGTAAGAAGGATATTATGTAACCTAGGTTTTTTTTTTTATACTGGGTGTAGATGAGCAATATGAAGAAAGGAGCCATTTGCAAATGATCAATCATAAGAGTGTGTTGAACACACTTAGATTCTTTGCTAACCTTATCTGATAAGGTTAGCAAAGAATC
>JAOQML010000009.1:19715300-19731926 GCA_027568935.1 Erythroxylum urbanii
GGACCCCATTTTCAGAGTTTAACTCGCTCTCTGATACCAAACAATGTTGGAGCCGGGGTCTCAGAACTTATTACAAAGCTACTTAATGAGGGTATCGAGTATAGAGACCACTCAGGAAAAGTTTACAGCGACCAACTGTTGACTTTGCCGCAGCGAGACATTCGAAGGTCAAACGAAATACCTCTCTGGAAAAGTTCACCGTGGCAAGCACTGAAGGTTAAACGGAAGACCTGCATGGAAAAGTTCGCCACGACCAAGATCGAATTCGCCACGGTGAAACCATCGAAGATCAAGCAGAGAGTCTCTAGGGAAAAGTTTGCTGTGGCCAAAGTCTAGCTTCACCGCAGCGAAACCTTCGAAAAGGACCCAAAACACCCAACATCTATCACTAAGTTTACAAACATATACACATGCATTTCCCACAAAAACCATAGCAATTCGTCCAAAGATCGCATGAACATATATAAAATAAACTTTTCTCAAATCTCACTACTGAATCAAATGAAGTTTATACATAGCTTTAGTTACATATCAACAATTACATCAATACTTAATACAAAATACAAATGGATGCTCATGTTCGATATGCCTATAAAGCTATCCAAAATGTTCACTAACTTAATACAAAAGTCTCTAACTATCTTAGAGTTCCTGAGGCCTTACAAAGATTGTTAACTTTCTCACTCTACACCTAAGGAGGGAAAAAGGATGGATTGAGCTACACGACTTAGTGGCTAATACATTTACAGCCATCGGCAGTTAGCCACAATTCAAGCATATGTACATATATAGCTATCAATTCAAGCATTCTTATTCTATTCTAACAATTCAATCATTAATCAATTTAGCTCAAATCTTATAACACATAACATAGACTTTAGCCATTAAACATAACGCTCAAATGCATCATACTTGACAATGTAATGCACAAACAAATGGTTCGAGAGTTATGTAAAACGAAACGGAGAAACTGAAGTTTCTGCTGTGAACAAAATGAGTACAATTTTTTAAGATCTTATGGCCTCAAGTGGGCAGCCGAGAGAAGGCTATAAGTCAACATGAACGTGATAACGAAACGGATTCCTCTCTTGCCCAATCACAAATAAATTTTTTTATGCCCAATGCAATCAATCACAAGTCCATAATCTCATGCCTCTTTTACTTCTTTCTTCTTTTCTCTTATACAATTATCATAACCTTTTTCAAGGTATAACATAATCATAATTCATCATGCATTTTCAAACATTCACAACGATTTCAATCTCAAGAAATTCAATGCAAACAAAATCAACATACACACACATAGGCAAGAATTTGCCCAATTACACAATAACTATGAATATATTACCCACCTAATTGCTTGAAAACCTAAGCTCAAGATTATCTTTCCTCTTACTCTTGGATAGGGTTTCCTATAACAAACACATTTTCCCATTCAATCTAATATACAAAGAGAAATTCATAAAGCTTTAAAAATCAAAATAACAAATCTAGCCTAGACTTAACTTACCCATAGCTTATCTAGGTTAGAAAACAAAAACTAGTTTAGAAATCCATGAAAAATCACATGGGTTCTCTTCTTCTCTTCTTTCTTTAAACACCAACCCATTTCTCTACTTCTTTTTCTACCCAAACAAGAAGAAATGATGAAAAAGATTACCTTAGCTTAGCCAAATCCTCTTTCTTCTTCTTCTTTCCACGTTTTCTTTCTTCTTCCCTAGCTTCCACGTTTTTTTCTTCTCTTCTCCTCTCTTCTTTCACGATTTTCTTCTTCTTTCTATTTAGCCAAGACCATATTTTGTCTTGTTCTCCCCATTTTGCCCTTCATTTAACTTGTCCTTCTTATTTTACCCCTTCTTTTGTCCCTTATGTCTAATACAATAACTAATTCTAACATCTCCATTTAACAGCCCTAATTTCTATTCATACTTGCTAAATGACTAAATTCTAAGAAAATAAATAAAATAAATCAATGAATAAATAAACAAATAAATAAAAGAAAAAAAATTTTGGGATCCAACTCCCATACCACCATCCACTGAAAAACCACCCACATTAGAGCTTAAACCTTTACCCACACATCTCAGATATACCTTTCTAGGTGAAGTTCAAATGTTACCGATAATCATCTCCATTCAATTAAATGAGAAACAAGAAAGTAAGGTGGTAGCAATTATGAGAAAGCGAATGAAAGCCATCGGATGACAAATTTCTTATATTCGAATATAAGCCTAAATGTTTGCATGCACCGAATAAACCTTGAGGAAGGATGTAGAACGATGAGGGAGCGTCAATGAAGGTTAAACCCTAACATGAAGGAGGTGGATAAGAAGGAAATAATCAAAGTCTTAGATGCAGGGATAATTTATCCCATCTCTGATAGTGAATGGGTCAGTCCAGTACAATGTGTACCTAAAAGGGGTAGAATGATTGTAATAGAAAGTGAGAGTGGAGAAGTAATTTCAATAAGGATGGTCACAGGATAGAGAGTGTGTATAGATTATCACAAACTCAACTCAGTGGCTAAGAAAGATCATTTTCCTCTCCTATTCATAGACAGATGATATAAAGGGTGGTTGGTCAGTCGTTTTATTATTTCTTAGATGGATATTCAGGATACAATCAGATCTTCATCTACCTTGATGATCAAGAAAAGACCACATTCACTTGCCCTTATGGTACCTTCACATACAGACAGATGCCTTTTAGACTATGCAATGCCCTGATTACATTTCTAAAATGTATAACGTCTATCTTTACCGACATAATCGAAGATATAATGGAGGTATTCATGGATGATTTTTTAGTTTTTAGAGACTCTTTCAATATGTGTTTAGCTAACCTGGACATAATTCTTTAAAGATGTGAAGAGTCACACTTAGTGCTGAATTGCGAGAAATGTCATTTTATGGTGCAAGAGGAGATAGTGCTAGGGTATAAAATCTCATACCAAGGATTTGAAATTGACAGAGCAAAAACAAAAGTTATAAAGAAACTTCCACTGCCAAGCAATGTAAAAGGTGTGCAAGGATTCTTAGGTCATGCAAAATTTTACCGTCGATTTATTAAAGACTTTTCACAAATTGCAAGACCTTTGACAAACCTGATAGTCAAAGATGTGCCTTTTATGTTTGATAACAAGTGCATGTTTGCCTTCAACACATTAAAGGAGGCATTAATATCAGCATCAATTCTATCACCACCAGACTGGATACTTCCATTTGAGGTTATGTACAAAGCAAGCGACCAAGTTATAGTTTGTGTATTAGGCCAAAGGAAAGAGAAAAGGTTACATGTGATTTAATATGCCAGCAAAACCCTTACAGGACCTCAGCTTAACTACACCACCACATAGAAGGAATTACTCGCAGTAATGTACACATGCGATAAATTTTGACAATACCTTTTGGGATCAAAGGTAATCATATTCACCGATAATGTGACATTAAAATACCTTTTCAACAAAAGGGATGCAAAAGCAAGGCTCATTCGATGGGTGTTACTTTTACAAGAATTTGATATAGAAGTAAGAGATAAAAAGGGAGCAAAAATTGTGGTTGCAGACCACTTATCCAAACTAGAAGGAAGGGAATGCAAACCAAGCGAAGATATTAATGAAAATTTCTCGATGAAACCCTGATGCTACTTGAAAGTTTGGCTGTACCATGGTTTACCGATATCGTGAATTTACCAGTGCGTCGTAACGCTAGTCAAAATAAAATAACTAGACTACTATTGTAGCAGTGGTGAGTCTAGGTCAATCCCATAGGGAGTGTTCAGTTAGATTATGAAATGAAATTAATTAAAGTTTAGGTAATGGGGGGTTTTGGATTTAATAAGAAAATAAAATATAATAAACCTAATGAAAAAATTAAAGAAAACATGTGAAAAATGATAAAATTGGAGAATTCGGTAAGGATCCAATTCTTTGGTTCAATCTTAGCCTACACCGTAATTAAGCATAATTAATTGATTCATTGTTCTTTTATCTCTCTTAGCAATTATTGGTCATAGATTAACAACAAGCTCTGTTAATCCCGATTTTTCCTTATATCCTAGTTAATCATGAAGTGCTTGTTAATTAACCCTAACTATCGGTAAACCTAGAATAAGCCCTCTAAGTTTATCCAGACAACTGCCTTACGAATTAGAAAAATAGATCAATCTAGGTAATGATCACACAAGCTAAGATTATGTAACCTATTTCTAATGATTCGGAACCATTAGTTGCTACACATGAATCGGGAATATAACAATTACGTATTGCATTTGATTTTTTCACAAAAAACGATTCAATAGAGCATTAAAATCATCATCATTCAAATGCCCAATCAATCCATACAAGATAACATAAATAATTTCTAATGAGAGAAAGAAACAGCAAAATAGTAAAAAAATGCTTAACCCGAGTCGTCGACGTCGATATTACCTCTGAACTAGCATTGAGAGCTTAGCTTTTCATAGGTCTTCCAAGAAAATGCTTCATCCCCATTAAAATTACCCCAACCAAAACCCCCTTCGATTCTTCACTACACAAGCTTCTCTTCCTCACTGTGTTTCCCTATTCACCGATGTGACAATTAAAGATGTTGGTCCATTTCCACTATTCACATATCACTCTCTCCCACGTCTCTCTTCTGTTTTCACTCACGCCACTCTTTTTTCTCTTCTTTTGTTTTTACCTCTCTACTGTAACTGATGTGACGATTTAGTGAAGATTGGCGACGCTCACTGTTCATGTAACTTAAAAACCTAAGCATGAAACACAACATATGCATTGCGTTGAATGCATACGCCTGAGTTCAATGCAAAACATAAACGTATGCGTTGCGTTAAATGTATATGCATTGCGTTTAATGCAACTTTTCCCAGTCATAACTGTGTTGCATTTTGTTCATCTTCTGCTCCTTGGACGTCGTCGTTTAGCTCCTTAATGTGCTATCGTTTCACTCTTTGCTTATTCATCTACTGTCACATGCGTTTTTCCTTCTTCTTTGCATTTTGATTTTTTTCTTCTTCTTATCTTTTAATTTTCTTCTTCTTGCTCCATGAAGACAAGTGAAAATTAATCTTCGGAAAATGACCAAAATATATAGCTTTTGACTCACTTTAACTTCTTTGCTTCTGAATTGTGCCTAAAATCACATATGCGTCAAAATGAGTATCTTAAGCAATTTAATATCAATAATCGCCTACTGTTATGGAATAATTAAACAATCAATTAAGCACATATCAATTTCCCCTATACTTAGCTTTTGACCGTCCTCAGGCAAAACATTAAAATTAAGCTCAACCCAAAAACATTTACTCAATTCCCATATGTTCCGACAATATATAATCATAAGCAAAGATGAATGACTTTCAAAAATCATAGTAAGAAGTCAACATTCCAAGATTTTACTCATGATCAATCATCATTCAATACCTTCAAAAGCTGAGCAATCTAGTGATAGACTTAGAAAATATGTTTAACTAAAATATATCCATAAGTACACTCAACACCATTCATGATCATGTCATTCCACAACTTTACATATCATATCATTTCTCCACCACTAATGTTCACATGAAAAATCATGGATCAAAGGACTTTTCAAGGTTGTAAAGTGGGAAAAGGTAAGGTGAGATGTATTTTGTTCAAGTAGTATGAAAGTCATTAAGCTAGTGAAACAAAGCAACACTCATCAAATGCTAGGTACTGTCAACTATGACGAATGCAACATTTATATTTCACAACCTCATTCTACTCTCACACACAAACCACATGAAGCATATACTAATCTGAAGGAATCCTCATAAAATTTATGCCAACAATACATTGAAACCATAAGAGTGAACTTTCCAATTCAACACCTACCTCATATTCAACATACTCAAATAAAACATTCATTACAACTTTAGGAAGGTTCATTATTCATTAATAACTTTACAAACTCATATGCACTTCCTCCTTGATAAATTTATTTAAACAAAATTTTTATTCTTTTTCTTTTTCTTTCCTTTCCATTTTTTTTCTTTTCTTGTGCTTTTTTTCTTTTTTCTTTTCTTTCTTTTTCCTTTCTTTTTTTATTAAAAGAAACTACATTAACACAGGAATTTCAATGATAAGGCATAACAAAACATCCCAAGATTAACCAACCTACACATATGTACACCCCCACACTTTCACTTTTGTACATCCATAAACTCACCAATCAGAAATGTTCCACTAGTTTTATGGCTTGGGTAGGACATTTGGTTAAGTATATAGCATGTAATAAGGTTGATATAAAAAGAAAGGTATAAAGCTCAAAGGGGGTGAACAAGGGAAAAATTATGTCAATAGGGTAGGTTATTTGGCTAATATAGTTTATGAAAAACAAAGAATGCCTAATCATATTCATGTTAATGCATGTGATAAAATTTTGGTCTCAAATAGAAATTCAACGCAAAATCAGGATGTACGTGTTATGAAAGTCACACATTATCAAAAGGCAATGAGGCTTATATTAATGTGTCAGTCTAATAAGGCTTAAAATCTCACTAGCTTTGTCTACCATTAGTCATTACTCTTCTAAGGATAATGCACATCAACCAATCAAAAGAGTAAAAATACATGTTAAAGTTGCTATGAATTTCTCTAGTCATTTCATTATCTACTAATGATTAAATGGTCCTAGGATCAATAGAAAAGAGAAAATGTTTGTTTCATTTTTTATTCTTTCTCTCATCTTAATTGAGAACTTAAAAATAAGAAAAAAATAAACCAATAAAGAAGCACACCTGCATAAAAAATAAATGCGAAAATTTAAAAGCAAAGAAATTTACTTCCCTTAGATTACCTCCCAAGAAGCGCCTTTATTTAGGGTAACTGGCTCGACTCCTTCTTCCCCTCATGTAACAAAATTGTGATCTTCAAGTATTACAGTTAGTGCCACTTCCATACGAGGTTTTTCTGGATAGGGCCTTAGTTAATCATCCTCCCCATTTAGCGTCTTTCTTATCCTCATATTCTCAATATCAACTGATTCTATGCACTCCAGAAAGATCTCAAATGTCTCCTTGCCTTTTTCTTCCTTATTTAATTCCTCCAATCTCCTATGTAAAGGTGAAGAGTCATTCTCAACAATAAAATGGAACTCAGTATTTACCTCCGAGCTAAATGATATGTCCTTTTCGACTTCGAGCTCCTTCTCAACTTCTTCTTCTTCACAAGCAATTCTTTAAGTACTACACTCAAAATTCTCAAGCTCCTCTTCACTCTATAAGGTTTTCACAGTAATGTCCATCAGGTACTCCTCAGGCTAATATGGTTGTGTCTCTTTACTTTGTGATGCTAGGCGGTTGATAGCTTTCATCAATTGATCGGCCTAGCTTGTCAAGTTATGGATTCTAGAACTTATTTCCTGCTGGAATTGCAAAGTGTTAGCAACATACACATTAACTAATTCTTTAAATGATGTACCTGAGTCTTGATAGGAAGCTTATGGTATGTACAGGAATTGTTGTGCTTCCTGCAAACTATTATGGAAGAAATTTGATTGATTATCCCACCCATAACAAAAGTTAGGTTTATCAGTCTAAACATTGTTATAGGATTGAGAATATGAATTAAATAAAAAATTACTCCCATCCATGTCCAATTTAATTTTTAATTTTTTTATGAAAATGGAACAAAATAATGAAAAGATTACGAAATAACTAGAAAGAAACCAATTATGAAAAAATATATACAAAACACCAATTAAAATCACAAACAAAAACTAAACATCACACTCCCTAGCAATGACATCAAAATTGACTGACGCGTCGTAAGGCTAGTTAAAATAAAATAACTAGACTATTACTATAGCAGTAGTGAGTCTAGGTCAATCCCATAGGGAGTGTTCGATTAGCTTATGAAATTAAATTAATTGATGTTTAAGTAATGGGGGGTTTGGATTTAATAAGAAAATAAAATAAAATAAACCTAATGAAAACAAATTAAAAAAAACATGCAAAAATTGATAAAATTGGGGAATTCGACAGGGATTTGATTCTTTGGTTCAATCTCGACCTACACCTAATTAAGCATAATTGATTGATTTATTGTTCTTTTATCTCTCTTAGCAATTATCGATCGTAGATTAACAACAAGCTTTGTTAATCCCGATTTTTCCTTACATCCTAGTTAATCACAAAGCGTTTATTAATTAACCTTAGCTATCGAAAAATCTAGAGTAAGCTCTTTAAGTTTACTTGGACAATCGCCTTACGAATTAAAAAAATGAACCAATCTAGGTAATAATCACATAAGCTCGGATTATTTAACCGATGTTATGTTATCTCTAATGATTCGGAACCATTAGTTGCTACACATGAATCAGGAATACAACGATTACATATTGCATTCGATTCTAGTAATAGGATTTCACAGAAAACGATTCAATAGAGAATTAAAATCATCATCGTTTAAATACCTAATCATTCCATACAAGATAACATAATCAATTTCTAATGAGAGAAAAAATAACAAAATAATAAAAAATGCTTAACTCGGGTTGTCAGCATCGATATTAGCTCCAAACCAACGTCGGGAACTTAGCCTTTCATGGGTCTCCCAACAAAAATACTTCAGCCTCATGAAAATTACCCCAATCGAAACCCCCTTCGGTTCTTCACTATGCAAGCTTCTCTTCCTTATTGTGCTTCCCTATTCATAGATGTGGCAATTAAAGATGTTGGTCCATCTCCACTATTCACATATCACTCTCTCCCGCAACTCTTTTCTGTTTTCACTCATGCCACTCTTTATTATCTTCTTTTGTTTATGCCTCTCTACTATAGCTGATGTGGCAATTCAATGAAGATCGGACATGCTCACTGTTCATCTAACTTAAAAACCTAAGCATGAAACGCATCATATGCACTGTTTTGAAGGCATACACTTGTGTTCAACACAAAACGCAAATGTATGTGTTGCGTTAAATGCATATGTGTTGTGTTTAATGCAACTTTTCCCAGTCATAAGTGTGTTGCATTTTGTTCATCTGCTGCTTCTTAGACGTCACCGTTTAGCTCCTTAGTGTGATGTCGTTTCATTCCTTGCTTATTTATCTACTATTATATGCATTTTACCTTCTTCTTTGTATTTTGATTTTTTTCTTCTTTTTGTCTTTTAATTTTCTTCTTCTTGCTCCATGAAGACAAGTGAAAATTAATCTTAAAAAAATGGCTAAAATATACAGCTTTTGACTCACTTTAACTTCTTTGCTTTCGAATTATGCCTAAAATCACATATAAGTCAAAGTGAGTATCTTAAGCAATTTAATGTCAATAATCGCTAAGTGTTATGGAATAATTAAACAATCAATTAAGCACATATCACGAATTATGTTGTCAGTGATAAACTTCCTTCTGATTTATCTTACCAACAAAGAAAGAGATTCCTATATGATTGTAACTGATATCTATTGGACGAGCCAATATTATATAAAGCATTCATTGATGGGTTAATGCAATGATGTGTTCCGGAGGAGGACACGTTAGACATCTTGAAGCAATGTCATGAAGGTTAATATGACATTATGGAGCTAATAAAACGGTAGCTCGGGTACTCAAGAGTGGATTTTATTGGCCACAATTGTTTAAGGATGCTCAAACTTTCGTGGCAATGCGATCGATGCTAGAGAATAGGTAACATCTCCAAAAGAGATGAGATACCTTTATTCAACATTTTAGAAGTGGAAGTCTTCGATGTATGGGGAATTGACTTTATGGGTCCTTTCCCATCTTTAATAGGAAACATTTACATTCTAGTAGGGGTGGATTATGTTTTGCGTTGGGCCAAAGCAATGGCATCTCCAACCAATGCTGGAAAAGGTAGTGTAAAGGTTCATCAAACTGTTATTCAATTAGTTTGGAGTGCCAAGTACGATAATAAGTGATGGAGGTACACATTTCTGCAACAGATCTTTTGATGCCCTCTTAAAAAGATACGGAGTGCACCACCATATTGCTACACCTTACCATCCATAAACTAATGGCTAAATGGAAGTTGTCAACTGAGAGCTGAAACAAATTTTGGAAAAGACGGTGAATAACTCCAAGAAATATTGAGCAATAAGGCTAGACATTACCTTATGGGCTTATAGGACTTCTTTCAAAACACCTATCGGAACAACTCCTTATAAGCTTGTATACAGAAAAGCTTGTCATATGCCGGTCAAGCTAGAACATCGAGCACACTGCATGATAAAAGCATTAAATTTTTATTGGAAGTAGGCAAAAAGTGACTTTTGCAACTGGTCAAACTTGAAGAGTTCCGTTATAATGCGTATGAAAATGCCAAACTCCGTAAGGAAAAGGTAAAGAAATGGCATGATTCTCATCTTCAACAAAAGGAATTTAAAGTAAGAGATGCAGTTCTGCTATATAATTCAAGGTTAAGGTTGTTTCTAGGGAAGTTAAAATCTCAATAGGGTGGACCTTTTACGATCATTCAACTTTTCAATCATAGAGCCCTCAAACTAGAAAATTCTAACTAGTAAACTTTTAAGATCAACGAGCTTCATTGCAAGCTATATCTTAGAGGATCGATTCCTAAGGATAAAGAAGTGATTTCCTTTTGTTCAAACAAGTAAGATGCCTCCATAGATGTATGGTCAAGCTAATGACCATTGTCTAGGATCACTAATTCTCTCACTCTCTTTAAGCAATTCCAAGATAAGACAATAATCTCAAGGCGTCTAATTGCCACCTTCGACACCATCCCCGCCTCCATCACCATGAGGCTTTGTTTCTAACCCTTTTCTTTAAAGTTAGTCTTTATTTTTTAATTTTATTTTATGTTTCTTCCTACCATGTGTGTTTGTTTGTCTCCTTCTCACATTAAGGACAATGCGTTGTTTACGTGTGGGGAGGGTTATATGTTTTTTTTTAATGTGAACTTTGCATATTTTGTATGATAGTTTGTTTAGGTTGCATATTGTGAATTGAGTGAATGTGTCAATGGCTTAGATGGATTGGGATTGATTTAATTTTAAACATAATCTATTAGGATGTGAAGAGTCGTTAGCTCATGAAATTATTATTCTAGATTGTTTGACCAAATATGCAAGTTAATTAGGATTTAGTGTTAGTTTATCACTCTATAAGTAGTTATATTCATTCATTATTTTAGGTCTTTTGACTAAGTAGCTTTGCTAGTATTTTTTCATGACAATAAGTAGCTAAAGCAACAAGGTACTCAATAAAAAAATGGGTTTGGTAATTTTAAATAAATAACTATTATACTAGCCTTGGAGTTATGAATAGAGCTAGTAACGAGTTAAGAACATGATGTAACCAAGTAACAGAATCGACGTGCATAATAAATGTATGCCTTCTCATTAAAAGACTATAATGACGTTCCAACAAAGTAGTTTAATAAAAATATGACTTAGTCTAGTAACCGGATCGACATTCATCACCAATGTTTGCTCCGTGTAAAAGACTAGGTCCATGTCTAAAAAAGTAAATAAAAATTTTTTTTAATAAAAACCTACCGAACTTGTAAATAGCTTAACTTTTCATGAAAAAGTAGTTATCAGTAGTTATAGAGTTTGAATGACCAAATAATTATTAATGTGTGTTTATAATTGAAAAGGGTGAATAACTTGACATTTAGGTCTTAATTAATATGTATGTTTAGTCCAGAGCTCCTAGATGTAGATTTTGCATGTTGATGATTTGGAATAACTTGAATGATTGTGTTTAAAGTTAAATGTATTTCATGAAGTTGAAGCCATTGTCTCATTATTGCTTTGTGTGTTTTATGATTTTGTGTGCTTGTTGTTTTTTCTCTTGAAGATAAGCAAATGTTTAAGTGTGGGGATGTTGATAAGTGTAAATTGCATCGTGTTTTAGGGCATATTTTGATGTGTGTTTGGTTATTAATTCAATCATTTCGTATGTGTTTAGGTTAGAATTGTGTTAGTTTAAGAATTATGTATGTTTTAAGTGTTTTATGGGTTAGTACAAGTCTTTGAGCTTAAATATTATATTTTTGAGGTACCTTGATGTGTTTGCTAGTGTTTTAGGGTCAACATCGAAGAATGGAGAAGTTTTGAAGACATTCGGGCCGAAATAACAGCCCACGATTATGGCATGTCAAGCCACGATCGTGATAGAAGCACTAAAGTTGGCCCACAATTATGGCCTAAACACCATGATCTTGACAGAAGCTTAAGGAATGGCCCACGATTGTGACAGCAAGCTCAAATGTAGCACACGATCGTGACCTACATTGGGCAGACACAAACACTTAAGAACGTTAAGTTTCGAGGGATTTTTTAGACCTTACAAACCCTGGAAAAACCCTAAAGTTGCTCAGAACATAAAAGGATATTTAAAGAGAGGGGAGCTTTTCCAGCAGCTACCTTGAGAAACCCTAGAGAGAAATCATCAAGAGATAGAGGAAAAGAAGAAGGAAGAGAGAAGAGGAGAAGAAGCTGAGTTGACATACTTCTCAGATCGAGAGGTTTCCTAACGTCACTGCCTCCCATCATCCATTTATATTGTATTTCCTTTTAATTTCAGTTTTATTATTGTATAGAATTGGATTGAATAGTTGATGATAGGATCTAGAATGTTGAGGATGTTTTAAACTCACCTTTGAAATTTTACTCTTGAATTAATGAAATCTAATTCTTTATGTGTTTATTGGATGTGGTTTAATTCTGCAATTACATAACTCAATAATAAACTGATAGGATAAATCAAATGAAAAATGATTAAATTGGACTAACAAGAGTTAAGTGATTTAACATAACAAGAATTGAATCAAATCGAGAAATTATGCAAAGAGAGATCATGTATAAGTTTCCGTTAGTTTGCTAGAGAACTTCAAAACTAATTAAGGTTTTAGATAGGTTGTAAATTGAGAACTGCAACTTCCATAATCTAATTATGGCTTTTGATTTAGGGTTAATGGTTATAACTTGAGAGAGAGTAATCAACTCTAGGATAGTCTAGAACTAACAATCTGATAATTCCTAATCAGTTAGGTTAGCATTAATGATAAGTAAAATTCCCTTTCTCTCAATTAGTAATTTTTTTGTTGATTCTTGGGTGTGTTGCAATTGCTTAGTAATTAGTTTTTCATGTTTGATTCTTAATTTGATTGATTAAACTAAATTCCCATTTTTAGTTTCATTGCATCTTGGATTTTTATTATTATTTTTGGCCTTAGATTTTAGGATTAAAGTAACTCCTTCCTCGTGGGATTGACACCTTTAGTACTACTCTAACGAACAGTGCGCTTGCAGATTATTGGAAATTATTAATTAAAACTTACACACATCCAAACAACCCGATCAGACATCTATTAAGATCAAGAGCTCGTGTAAGAAAAAAGGTGATTCTTATTGAACAAGCTGATAAAATTATAAGATGAAATACAATTTGTGATAATATATTTCTTATGTAGGAACTTATGAAGGACTATGACAACAAAAAATTTTAAAAATTTTATGCTTTAAAGAAGATTTCTTTAAAGCTTTTAACATTATTAATTGGTTTTGTATTGTCTGAAAGCTTATGAATTCCTAACCATCTTTCTAGACTTTATTAAATTATGCATAACTTCCATCTCTTTCAACATTTCATTAAATGGAGCACCTACCAAATTATTCAAAGGAACCAAAGGTATAACACAAAGGGATTATTTTCCCCCTTATCTATTTACCTTGGTGATTGAAGTTCTGACTAAGATGATTGTCTATAACACATACAAGGACTCCAAGTTTGTGTTTCATTATAAATGTAGCTTATTCAAGATCAATCATGTTATTGCAGATGATATGATTCTATTTTATGAACTTGACACCTATTCCATCAGGCTGCTAATGAGAATTCTGAAAATATTCTTTAAGTTATCAAGATTAAAAGTGAACATAAATAAGACCTGGTTGCTTATCTCCTCTAACATCCAAAATGTTGAAGGACTAAGCAATATAATAAGGATAGCTATTCATTATGCTCTCTTTAGGTACCTTGGGTACCTCTTACCACCAAGAAGCCAAATTTTGTTGATTTCATCCCTCTTCTAGAGAAGTTCAAACATAAGATCAATAATTGGAAAAACACATTTGTTTCTTTAGTTAGGAGACTCCAACTTATCTCTTAAATGCTGAGAATCTTAGTGTCCACTAGCCTTCCTATCTATTTATACCTAAGAAACTAACTAGAGAGACTAAAAAAAGCATTACGAATTTTCTATAGTTTGGAAAGGCTAAAGTTTCTAAGGGTGCAAAAATCAAACGAAATGTTCTTTGCTTACCCAAATAAGGAGGCTTAAGAATGATTCCAATCTAAGATATACAGAATGTTCTCCTTTCTAAAAGGGTTTTAAAAGTACTAACTGATAGAGAATCCCTCTGATAAAAATAGATTAATGAATACTATCTCAAGGTTGCTAAATTCTAGCAGATAAAGATAAGTAGGGAGCAATTTTGGAGTGTAATTCAGTTTTAAGGCAGCAGGATAAAATTTATCCTCTCATTCAAACTCAAATAAGGAAAGAGAAGAGCCCTAGTTTTGGTATGATAATTAGACCAACTACTCTTTACAAGAAACAAGAGCTCAATTGTCTTACAACAAGATCACCAAAATGGCCAAAGTAAACTCCGTCATCCAAAAATAATAGATGAGTTAGTAATTTTAGAGGAGCTTCTAGATTAATCAATATTGTCCTCAAATATAATCCTAATGGAAAAAAGAGAGGACAAGATCATTTAGATGGAAAATAGTTCTCACAAATTCTTTAGTTCCTTTTACTATTAGATTTTCATATCTCACTCTCCTGGTTTAAGTTTATCTAGAAAAATTCTCTAATTCCTAAAGCCTTTTTCACTAGCTAGTTAGTGGCTAAGCAGAGACTTAGAACTAAACAGAGGTGTTTTGAAACATTGATCCTTTATGCTTGCTTTGCAAAAATCAACAGGCAAAAGAAATCATCTCTTTTTTAGTGTAGCTATTCTATCCTTGATTGGGCAGGTCGAAGCACTTAAACAAGATGGTATTCTTTTCAAGACAGTATTCATATGTTGTGTATACTCCATTTAAAGAGAGCACAACTATAGGCTACACAATGACTCTTACAGCTTAACTTAGGAGTTAGATAGAAATATGCTAATTGATAAAACTATGCCTATACATTGGATAAGGGAAATTGTAATGGTTCATGTCATTGACACAAAATTGAGTCCATATACGAGAAGCAGATGCAATCTATGAGAGAATTTTGAAGGGTTATATGGAGATAAGTACAAAGAAGTTCCTTATCCATATGAAAATTAGTTGGCTGAAACTAATTTGACGTAATTATGCTAGTAACAATGTAATACTCAAGGAAGAAAAGAACCAGCTTAAAAATAAAGGTCATCCAAGTTTGACTTCTAATAGCAGCTCATAGTCTCATGCATAAGTTAACTGGTTAAAACTTAGAGAGAATTAAAACTCAGATTACGTGTTCTGTAAGAACACCACTGAGTCTTGGAGATTGTTGACTTTACACATTACAAGCAAATTGTTGTTTGGAGCTTGTTCTTAAACAAATTATTGATAGTATGATGTGATTTCTTAAGCATAGTTCAGCTTGTAACAAAGTCTGACTATAATTCTAATTTGAACCCCATTTCAATGGAATTTTTATTTTTCAAAAAAATTTATGGGTGAAATTACCCATAACACGTCAGTTTGCCCACTGTTCTCTTTTGAAATTATGGAATCATAGCTTTATACACATACCACAGTAGTTTTTCCTTACATGATCTTCAGGAGATAAATTTAATTCATTTTAAAGTTCATTGAGCATGCAAGCCGACTATAAATGTTTGCAAGTTCAGTGAATTGACTTAATATGATGATAATAAATGAAATATTATTTAAATGTCTGTAGCTGTCCTTATTATTAATTGTATAATTAATCCTTACATTTAAAATTATCAAAACATCTCTTATGAAATTTAATATATTTTAATACTATTTTCAACCAGTTTTATTCAATGTATCTCAATTGGTAGTACTAAGATATATAGTATAAACTACATGAAGATAATTAAGTAATTAAATAAAAAATAAAAAAAATTCCACTTTCAACTAATTAGAGAGAATGTTCTAATGTTTTTTTATTAGTAGTGATTTAGGAAATTCTTTGATCAAACTGAATTGAGAATTGAAATTCATGTTTTCAAATATCAATTATAAATCAACTACTAATTAGTAAGAATTTGATTTAATTAAAGTAAATACGAATTCTATACTTTATGTACAATTAAAATATTGAATGATGAAAAGATTATAACTATATATTTTAATCATTCATGCATAAGATAAGTAAAACCACTGTTAATATTTTTAATATTTAGGTGGTCATGACATATTACTATAATTGATCTATGGTTATAATTTTTCAATTAGAGAATTAAAAATAAATCAAAAGAAGTTTTAATTGATCTAATTCCCATTGTAAATTTGAATTATAATTTATAATTACTACAACATATTTAGAAATTAATAGTTATAGAGTCAATAAAGAGAAAATTTTAAATTTAAATTAAGTTAGACTTAATTTTAAATTTTGAAAATTTTATGGATCAAATATATGACATTTAATTTTATTAAGAA
>JAOQML010000009.1:19733754-19756045 GCA_027568935.1 Erythroxylum urbanii
AATAACTTTATTATATCATAATTAATTAATTATATATTGTTATAATTTAAAGTTGTCACATAATACATATATTAAAACGAAAAAAAGTCGAAATTTTTATTAATTTTATGAAACATGAATTTGATTTTATCAATTCTCTCTAAAAATAATTATTAAGTAATTTAAGTAAATTAAAAATTTGTAATTAATGTAATTCTTAATTTTAACTATTAACTTATTAACTTTTGATATAAATTTGTAATTAATTGAATTAAATGTCCTAATTAATCATACCATTACATGCATCTCAATAACTTTATTATATCTTAATTAATTAATTATATGTTGCTATAATTTAAAGTTGTCACATAATACATAAATTAAAACGAAAAGAGACGAAAATTTAGTAATTTTATGAAACATGAATTTAGTTTTATCAATTCTCTCCAAAAATAATTAATAAATAATTTAAGTAAATTAAATTTTTGTAATTAATGTAATTCATTATTTTAACTATAACTAATTAACTTATTAACTTTTGATATAAATTTGTAATTAATTGAATTAAAGTCCAAATTAATCATACCATTACATACATTTCAATAACTTTATTATACCATAATTAATTAATTATATATTGTTATAATTTAGAGTTGTCACATAATACATATATTAAAACGAAAATAGTTGAAATTTTTATTAATTTTATGAAATATGAATATATCATATATGATATGCTTATAACACTCTACGAACAAGAAGGATTTAAAGTTATACTTATATCTTATATCAATGTTTCTATTAAGGATCTAAGAAATTACTCTTAACAAACCTTTAATTAGAGTGACTTAGCTAGGTAGAAATGAATCTTCTAATATTAGAATATAGATAGGAGAAAAAATTTATGAATCTAATTTTTATAAATTTAGATTAATTAGAATATAATGATTTTAGAAACAAAGTAAAAAAAACTATTTTTGACTTAATGAAATAAATAATTGATGAAAACAAATCAAAAGAATTTATAAAATGCATTCTAGTTTTAATAAAATAATAGCTATTTTCAATGTAATATACTGTAATTATTTATTTTTATAACTGAATTACTTATATATTATTTTTGGAATTGATACATTAGGATTAATAAATACCTGAGGGAATCGAGATCATTGATTTTAAATTGAGTATCAAGAAATGTCTTTAAGTTGAAAATTTTAGTAATATTGTCCCCAGTGATTAGAATGTCATCAATATACACTGCAACTATAACTAAGGATTCTCTAGAATGTTTAAGGAACAAAGAATAATCATTAGCAGAGTGAACGTAACCTTTGATTCGAAGAGCATTCGATGGTTTGGAGTACCACTAACGGGAAGCCTGCTTCAAATCATATAAGGACTTCTTGAGGTTGCATACTAAGGAGGGGTTAAAAATACAGAGTCCTGGAGGAACTTTCACGTAAATATCATCTTGTAAATTCCCGTGTAAGAAAGTATTATTAACATCAAACTGGTGAATGTCCCAATGTCGCTAGACAGCTATAGCAACACTGCCACAAATAGTGTTGAACTTAACAACTGAAGAAAAGGTTTCATGGTAATCCTTACCATATTTTTGTGTAAAGCCTTTTGCCACAAACCTGGATTTGTAATGCTCAACTGTCCCATCTGATTTATGTTTGATTTTAAACACCAACTTACAGCTGATAGGTCTTTTGCCTTTAGGAAGCTTGACAAGTTCCCATGTGTTGTTACTATCTAAGGCTGAAAGTTCTTGTCGTATTGCCTCTTCTCAAAAGGATGTCCAACAACTTGATGATAATGAAGTGGCTCAGAGTCCTGTAAAACAGAGTTGAACATAGTTCTATCCACAAGTCCACAAACACTAGAAAAAAGGTGCCCTGTACATGTACTGGTGAGCGTATGATGACAAGAATAAAAAGGGTCAGAGAAAAACGGATAATTGCACACAAAATCTTGTAAATGGGAAGATAATTTCACTTGTCTAATAGTTCTTCTAAGAGGAATATCACGATATGGGAAAATGAAGAGGAAGGATCTGAAGAATGACGAAGAGAAGATGATGAAGATTGCTGTAGTGGTGAATACGAAATGGGTAAGTTAGGAGAAGAAACATTTTGTAGTGGTTAGGAGAGGAAACATTTTGTGGCGGTACAAAAGGTGAAGACGATGACAGAGAATCAGAAATGTGTGAAGAAGAATGTAAAGGATAATTATCAATAATGACATTAGGTAAAGGAATATCAGAAGTAGTTGTAGTAGGAGATGAAGATTTTTGTAAAGGAAAAATATGTTCGTAAAAGTGTGTCTTTGGAAATGATGATTTGATAGGTAGAAAGACAGAGGACCTTGTATGCTTTTTAACCAAATGGATACCTAACAAAAATGCTCTTAGCTGAAATTTGTCTCTTTCCTTAGCATTAGTGGATACATAGCACAAGCAACTAAAATTTCTAAGGTGATTCAAGGGAGGTTTGGATTTAAACAGTCTTTCGAATGGACTGACTCCATTGATAGCTTGAGTTGGCATTCTATTAATTAAATAAACTACAGTGAGAACACATTTCCCCCAATAAGAGATAGATAATCCTGATTGAAAAAAGAATAGCTCTAGAAACCTCTAATATGTGTTTATGTTTACGCTCAACTACTCCATTTTTTCATGGAGTATATGGTGTGCTTTTGTGATGAATTATCCCCAGGGAAGCTAAATATTCTTTTCCTTCTCTACTATTACATAATTTTGGAGTATTATCGATTCTCAATATTTTTATGGTCTTGTGAAACTAAGTTTGAACGAGGGATATAAAGGACTTGATTATTGTGAAACCACTATTATACGACAAAAGATGAACCTATGTATTTCTTCTATAATCGTCCACTATGGTCTTGAAATAATGAAAACTATTATAAGTACGATGTTTGTAAGGTCCCCAAATATCCATATGAATAATATCAAAGGGTTCTGCAGTTTTGATTGAGCTATTGGGAAATAGTAATATGTGTTGTTTGGTTTATGAACAGATAAGACAAGGTAGAATATCACTAAATGTATGTGGTATAACCAACAAAAGCTTCAGTTTATTTACAGGTAAATGGCCAAGTCTACCATGCCAAAGATGTACATCAGCATATAAAGAACTAGTGAAACTGAGAATGAATTTAAAGGTATTACAATCGGAGTGTAAGACATTATCAGCTAAAGAAGGAGTGTTCATGGTTGATGTATTATCTTTTTTGTGATGTAGAATGTATAAACCTTCTTACCAAGGGAAATTGGCCTCTTCAATGAAGGGGCCTGCAAAAGACAATAGTTAGCATGGAAAAGGATGGTACAATTTAATTGAGTGACAAGTTTAGATATAGAAATGAAGTTGTATTTAAATGAAGGAACAAATAGCACGTGAGAAAGAATGATGTGGTCATCGAGTTTGACTTGTCCAATTGCTGGTATAGGAATATTAAAACCATTAGGCAAGGTTATGGAATAAGAATTTGGGAGTTGATTAAGAGAAGAAAACAAGGTCTTATCACAACACATATGATCAGATGCACCAGAGTCAAGTATCCATGAAGCATATAAATGATCAAGTCCAGAAACAGAATTGCAAGAGCTTACAGCTCAAACAGACATTATTGTTAATTTATCACTGTAGCTACCCGTGAAATTGGATGAACCAAAAGTAATAATGAGATTCCCTTGAGAAATACCAGTAGATTGATCATTAGTTTTATATTGGTTTAGGAGTTAGATAAGTTGATTATATTGTTCTTTAGTGATTTAGGCTACAACAACATTGCCATGATCTATTTAGGCTTAAAAAGCACCTTTAGAAGCATATTGAATATTGATTAAATTTGCTTAACTGAAGCGTTTGGGTTTAGTGAACTTAAAATATGAAGGAAAGCCATTAATTTGATAGCATTAAGCTTTCACATGTCCTGGCTTTTTACAGTAACTGCAAATTACGCTAGGATTGAACTTCTTATTATTCTTTCCATTATTTTCTTATTTGTTACCAGAATTATAACCAACAAAAATTACATTCATGGCTGAAGACTCTTGAATGAATTGAGTTGAAGAAGAGATCTCCCTTTATTTTTCTTCATGAATGAGAATTGAGTAAGCAGAAGCAATGTTAAGAATAGGTTGCATCATCAATATCTAAACTCTAATCGCAACATAAGAATCATTAAGCCCTATAAAACGTTGAAATAATTTCTGATCTTCTTGTATTTTTTCCATGACACTTGCAGCACCACACGTACAAACAGGACTATTGAGAAGCAATTTATATTAGCCCCAAATACGTTTCATCTTAGTGAATTAAGTTAAGACGCTATCATCTCCTTGGGAAGTTAAATACAAATCCTTCTGGATTTGATAAATTAAAACTCCATTGGACTGCTCATATCTTTCAACTAACTCAAACCATACTTCACGAGATATGCTAAAATATAATATGATCTTAGCAATTTCCTTACTCAAACAGTTTAATAGCCAACTTATGACCATTGAATTATTTCTACTCCAGTTACTAAGGAGAGGTGAATCTGAATCAGGCTTCATAACATCTCCATTTACAAATTTGAGTTTGTTCTTAGCAAAGAGAGCTAAAATTATAGGTCTTTTCTAGACGCCAAAACTTGTTCAATCAAAAGCTTTTTACATAAGTATAGCTCCAAAATTGTCTGTATAATTTAGATAGAAGGGATTTGAGACATCTAAGGATGGATCGGCTGAAGATGTAATTAAGTTGATGGTTGTTTCCATGACTAGAGCGAGCGTGAGAGAAGACGGTAATTAGAAACTGATGACAGAGGAAATAGAGAAAAGGAGAGGAGAGGAGAGGAGAAAATCAAGATTGAACTTGGTGCTCTTATACCATATTAAGTGCAAAGAAGTGAAGCTATGAAAAAAATATACAGAGATTATTCTCTTCCTATTTTCTCTAGCTGAATAATGAATATATGGTAGTTTATATAACTATTACACAGCTAGCAATCAGGGAATACCTGTTAATAAACCCAACAAACTTTTAACAAACTCTGACAACATACAGCTAGCAATCAAGGAATATCCCTATTAACAGACCCGACAAACTTGTAACAAACTCTAAAAGAATTTGAAGAATGTCCAGAAAATTCAGTTAACTAAAAGAATAAATACAAGCTGACGTTCCTCTCTACTAATGCTGTATTGTTTTGTTGATAATACATGATAGCCACACTGACCACAAAAAGATGTGTAAGCGGGAGATGAATTTACCCATACCCCATCCACATCAGTTGCAAATTAATGGACCAAGTATGAAGAAGAGAGTTGTTTGACAAACTCCACACTTACGACTAAAACCTAAAAAGAAGAGAAAGTGAGGAATATGGATGGTCACGCCATTCACCATACACCTAAAAGATCAAGTGTCAACAAATTCTTCATAAAAGTTACAACTCTTCATTTAAAATACGCAAAAGTTAAACTTCTTTTAATTGTTGTAGGCTCCACTTGAGGAGAATTGATGTATCACAATTTTATCTAATTAGCAAATCATCGATGTTTCCTTCGTTTTTTCCAACCTTTCACAAAATTTTCTTTCCCCTTCTTTAGTAGAACTTATAATAATTTTTATTTATTAGATGTTAGTAGTAGTTATGTCCATTTTTGACTAATTCTCTTTATCATGATTCGATGGTATTTCATTTCTTAAAGTTATTGTTTAATTAAAATTTGGATCGTATTTAAGGTTGTTAAACAATATGGTTGCATTATTTGTTTTCAATTAGCTAATCCTAAGTAAAGACATGAATTTAATATCGTATCTAATATTTGATTAAAAAATACTTTTTTGCAATAATGATCAATCGTAGTTTCAAAGGTGAAAACAACTGTAAACTAATATTCATTTTATTGATAAATAAAATATGATTCATTTTATTGATAACTCTCGATTTATTATTTACTTTATTTTTTCATCATAAAACTTCATATCATTACAACCCTATTTTGTTAAATATTTTCTTTCATAATGAATGTTGAACAAGAATTATTTATGGGATTGAACCTTACTTTCTTATATTACGTTTGTTTTATTACAAAAATTTAAGATCTAATTTATAGTGGAGACAATAGCTCCACCAAATTTTGGCTTTATTGTAAGGAATTCTTGGTTTCTATTTTTTTACAAGATCTTCAAAGCAAGCTGATTTATAATAATATCCAGAGATTGAAATGATTGAAAAAAATCTAAGGACAAAAACAAAAATTTGGAAGTAGAGCAATACTACAATTAGTGAAACAATGGAAAACATGGCAAACAATTGAACACTATGAGAAATTATTGAACCAGATTTGAACTAACAATCAATACAAAATTTATCCAAATTTTAAAGTAAATTCTACTTATGAATTAAAATTTGGTTTAATTCATTTGTTGCCAAATTTTTGTGATATTATAGGTGAGGATCCATATAAGCATCTTCAAGAGTTCTATATCATATGTACAGGAATGAAGCCCAATGGTGTTAATGAAGATTAAATAAATGTATGGGCTTTCTCATTCTCTTAGACAATGCCCAAGATTGGTTATATTACTTGTCATCCACCAGTATCACCACATGGAACAAAATGAAGAAGAATTTTTTGAAACAAATTCTAGCTTTAAAGGTAGCTAGCTTTCAAAAGACGATATATGGCATTTGACAACAAATAGGAGAGTTTTTGTATGAGTATTAAGAGCATTTCAAAAAGTTGTATGTTAGTTTCCCACGTCACTAAATTCGTGAACAACTCCTAATTCAGTATTTTTTATAAAGGACTTCTACTAACCTAGAGGAGTATCATCAACATCACTAGTGGAGGGTCAGTTATTGACAAAACACCATATGAGGCTCATATTGATAATTGATATGACATCTGATTCCCAATAGTTTAGTACCAAAAAAACCACTCGACTCGACGAGTTAATGAGGTAAATGTTTCATCTCCTAAAAAAACATATGGATGATCTTACATTTTAGTAAATATGTAGGTTAGTAGAACAACTAACTGATATGTGTCCAACAATACAAAAAGATTTGGTAAGACAAGTAAATGCAACAAGAGGCTTTTGAAGAAAACCTCAACGTCAACACAATCTATATTTAAACATATACAAACTTGATTAGAGAAACCATCCAAATTTTTGATATGGTAATGCAATAGATCAGCCTATGGCTAATTTTTAACAATACAAGCAACCCCATCCTCTGAGATAACTATAACAAGCCTAAAAATCCAATTTAAATATGTCTCTTGCAGATATTTTTAAAGCATTATCTACTAATACTGTTAAATTTCAACAAGAGACAAAAGCCAATATTTAGAATTTGGAAAATTAGATGGGTCAGTTAGTCACTATATATGTTTAGTCATTTAAAATCTCAAAGTTTGAATAAATTATCATTAAAAAACAGGAAAAAAATCCCCAAAAGAGTTCCAATGTTATTACATTATGAAGAGGAAAGCTAATAAAACAGCTTATAAAAGCTAGACCATCATCAAATTCATATACAAAAGATGATGAACATGCTGAAGCAGAAGAAAGGATACCCACACCTAAGGGTAAGTCGCTGCTCCTCCATAATTTATAGTTCCTTCTTTTCTAGATGCGTTGAATGATAACAAAAAGTTAGAAAGAGAAACCAATTTGTATAGGACATTTTGAAAATATGAGGTAAATATTCACCATATCTATGTAATTAAAAAATTCCTAGATATGCTAAATTGTTAAAGGAACTGTGTATTTTAAAAAGAAAACAAAAATCTAAAGGGATTGAAAATGTAAGAATGAGAAAAAATATGTCTGCTATCTTTCGAAAAACTCTCCTAAAAAAGTTTAAAGATCTATGTATGTTTTCCATATCATACACTATTAGTGGTTCTAACATGGAAAAAATTCATGCTAGACTTAGGGGCAGCTATTAATGTCATGCCTTATTCTATTTAATCATCCCTTAATTTAGCACCATCAGAATAAGTTAGGGTAGTTATTTAATTAGCAGATAGGTCCAATATATATCCCAAGGGAATAGTAGAGGATGTTCTTGTGCTTAATAATGAAAAATTAATTTTTTTAATGTCCAAATGGTACTTTGACCATGGAATTTGATAAGGATACTGTTTAGTTTAATATATATGATAGAATAAATTATTATGATGATGATTTTCCTATTTTGATAGTTAATATTTTCGATTCGTTAGCACAAAATTAGTTCAAAATTAATAGGAAGAATGAGATAGAGATAGCTATGATGGAAAGTCTTTTTACTGATAAAGATATTAAAATTTCCCTTAACTTTTATTTAGAGGAGTGTATAACAATCTACTACAATTTCACGGAAGTCAAATGGATGCCTACTGTTTATTATTCAGAGTTAGGCATACCAACATTTAATGACCAGCTCGTCCCTTCAGTTGTTTAAGCACCAAAATTGGAGTTAAAATCGCTAATAAAACACTTAAAATACATGCTATTTAGAGAGCGAGATACTTTTCCAGTAATAATCTCAAGTAAGTTGACCTTTACACAAGAAGAGAAATTAATGGAAGTTTTGAAAAGCTTAAGATGACCATTGGATAGATGGTAGCGGATATTAAAGGCACCAACCCTTCTACTTGTATACATAAGATTCTCTTAGAAGATGGAGCTAAACCTATAACACAACCTTAAAGAATATTAAACCCACCAAAGATGAGGTAGTCAAGAAAGAAATTTTTAAGCTATCCCAAGCTGGAATAATCTACCTAATTTTAGATAGTGAGTAGGTTCACTTTATACAAGTACTTCTAAATAAGACTAGAATTACAGTCATTACCAATCAAGAAGGAGATTTAGCTCCTACTAGAATCCTAGATAGATGTGGAGTTTGAATTGATTACAAGAGATTAAGCTTGGAAACTTAAAAAGATCATTTCCCTCTCCCATATATTAATCAAATGTTAGAAAGATTAGTTGGTAAAGCATTTTATTTTTGTTTGATGGTATTTCATGATACCTACAGATCGCAATTGTTTTAAAGGATCAGCAGAAAAACAACTTTCTCTTGTCCTTTTATAACTTTTGCAAATAGGCTAACGCCTTTTTGCACCTATAATGCACTAACTACTTTTCAAAGATGCATCATAAGCATATTTTTAGATTATGTAGAGTAGATTATTGAAGTTTTTATGGATCTTTTTATTTAATGATACTTTTTTATAAGTGTTTTCATAATTTGAGATTGATTCTACAAAGATGTGTTGAGACTAAACCCATTCTTAATTTTGGAAATTTTTATTTTATGGTTAAAAAGGCACAGTCTTAAGTCGTGTTATTTTTTCTAGGGAATTAAAGTAGATAAGACCAAAATTGATGTTATTCAATCCTTGTCTTACCCCTAATATGTGAAAAGTTTGCTCATTTCTTGGCTATACAAGTTTTTGTTAAAGGTTTATTAAGGGTTTTCCAAAATATAAACCCCTTCTACAAAGTTGTGTGGAGACTAAACCCATTCTTAATTTTGAAATTTTTTATCTTATGGTCAAGAAAGTTACAGTCTTGGGTCATGTTATTTTTTCTAGGGAACTGAAGTAGATAAGGCCAAAATTGATGTTATTCAATCTTTGTCTTACCCCTAGTATGCGAAAAGTTTGTCGTTTCTTGGCTATACAAGTTTTTGTTAAAGGTTAATTAAGAGTTTTCCAAAAATAATATCTCTATTGTGCAAGCTACTTCAAAAATATGTTATTTTTAAATTCGATGATAATTGCAAAGAAGCCTTTAATAAGCTAAAAATTTACTAGTTTCGGCCCTATCATTCAATCTCCAAAGAGGGAATTGCAGTTTGAAATTATGTGTGATGTAAGTGACAAAATTGTAGGAGTTATCTTAGGAGTGATATAAGTTCCTCATATAATTTACTATGCATCTATGACCTTAAATGATCCTAAAAAACCTTAATTGATGCAAAAAAAAATACTTAGTATCCTAAGAAGAGTTATTAGTGGTAGCTTTTACTTTGGAAAATTTCAGATCTTACTTATTAGGTATTAAAGTCATTGTTTTCTCTAATCATACAACTCTTAAGTATTTGTCATCAAAGAAGGAACTAAAATTAAGATTGATGAGGTGGAGCTCATTGTTGAGTGATTTTGATTTGGAAATAAAAGATAAGCAAGTTGTTGAAAATAGAATGTCAAATCGTTTAAGCTATTTGTCTCATGTTCAGATAACTTTAATTTTTTAGATAATTAATTGTTTTCTTTAAGAATCCAGTTGTTATAATATGCAAATAGAGTAAATTATTTAAATATTAATATATTACCTGTAGGTCTATCTAAAGCTCAACAGGATAAGCTCAAGAGTGATACTAAACATTATGTACAGGATGACCTATATTTGTGGTTCCCAAAAATGCATAATTTCTCCTCCAAAAATTATCTCTCTAGTGGGTGAGTGCATTAGATATTTACCTAAATCGATAGGACCTTGAGCGGATCCCACGTTAGCCCCAAGACAATTGGTCTCTAACTAAAAAAGTAAAGCATTATTCCAACTAGATAATTTGAAGGTGTGTACCTAAAAATGAAATATCATACATCCTCATATTTTGCCTTTTAAACGCTTATGTAAGGACATTTTGGTGCTAAATGAACAATAAGAAAAATTTTAGTCTTTCTGTCTTAGTTGTTTCAAGATGCTTACTATTTTATGAAACTTATGATTGATGTCAAAGAATAGGAAACATCACCTAAAGAAACGAGATGTTACAAACTCTAGTTTTGGTTAGTTAAATTTTTTACGTTTTGGGTATCAATTCGGACCCTTTCCCTCTTCTTTTAGTTTTGTTTATATTTTTTGGTTGACAATTACATGTCAAAATAGGTGGAAGAAAAAGCCATCTAAACTAAGATTCCAAAAGTGGTTGTAGGTTTTCTTAATTATAACATTTTTGCAGGTTTGAAATTTTATGAGCCTTAATGAGAGATCAAGGTAAATATTTTTGCAACCGAATGGTATGGAGAGATTCATAAGATTAGTACATCATATCATTTGTAAACAAATGAGAAAGCTAAATTTTAGAACTAATAAATTAAATTATTCATAGAAAAATGGTTGGACTAATAAGAAAAAATTGGATCTTACGACTTGAAGATGCACTTTGGGCATACTGAATAGCTTATAAAATAACGATTGGTATGTCACCTTATAGGTTAGTATTTGGTAAGTATTTGATAAGGCTTATTACCTCCTTATTGAATTAAAACAATAAAGTATTTTTGGCTATTAAGTAGTGTAATATGAGTTTTGATGAAGGTAAGAACCATAGATAACTACAGTTGCAAGAACTTAAAGAAATTTTTAACGAATCTTATAAAAATATAGAGAGAACCAAAGCTTTACATGAAAAATTTATTATTGAAAAAAATTTTGTTGGAAAAAAAGGTTCTCCTTCTCCATTCTAAGCTTCGACTATTTTGAGGTAAGTTAGATCCCTTAGATTAGGCCATTCATTATAATTAATTCATGTCCACACGATGCAGTTAAAATCCAAAGCATATCTACCTCCATAGTTTTTAAGGTTAACAGTCATCGACTTAAACCTTATTATAAGAATATGAACATTGCAACAGTGGCGGAAGTGGATTTAATTAATCTAAACTATTCCTATGAATTAATAACAACACTATTGAGCTAAGGACATTAAAAGCGCTTATAAGAGACACTTTAAGTTTTTCTTCCTTCTATTTTAATTCAATTCATGTTTGAATTTTCTTTTACTTCTTTTTTGGTATTAATTGCCTTTATAGATCAAAAAGGGCAAAATTTAGGTAGAATCTAGATAAAACTGAAGAATTCAAGTTGTTTACAGAACACGTCTATATAGTTATAGGCACACTCATTTGCACCCAAACAATGCCATATGGAATGGACCATGTAAGTCCCTAGAACCGTGTATAGATGGAATAATATTGTGTAGTTATTAGACATGCCTATGTAGTTAAAGATACGCCTATATGAACCCAAACACGATCATGTAAGATGGACCGTGTAAGTCCCTAAAACCATGAATCTACGCAATTGAAGTTATTTTGAAGGACATGCCTATACAAGCCAAACATGGTCATGTGAGATGGACCATATAAGTCCATATAAATGTGTGTCCTAGGGATGTCTGAAGTAAAATATAGTGACATAGTCTCAAACACTAGATACGGTCATGTGGTGACCATTTACAATGAAAAAAGCCCTAAAATCACCTCTTTTCATTAAACTGCCACACATCCAATATACCCATGTCGCACAAGTCACATCCCGACAAGCCTCCCAGTAGCACCATTACCCAAACTCGACCATACCCACCAACCACCCACAATGACCATATAAGGAAAATTCCCACACTCAGTCCAATCAAAATCCATTAGTCCCAATCAATCGAACTTAACAGCAGGAACATCATCTAACACCTCAATTTAGTGTAGATTCACAGCAAGAATAGGAAGAATAAAATTACAGGCTAGGAGAGTGATTCCAACGACCTATATAAAACAACCCTAAGAACCAGAACCATTGGAACAAATAATTGGATACAATTTTTGGTACCCCTCACCCATTCTCTAGTTGATTCCTCTCAATTAGAACAATAGTGAGGAGTTCCATTGTTAAGGCCCAGAACATAAAAAGGGAAGAAGGTGGAGTTGGCTAGCAATTTAAAGCTCAAAATTAGAGATTTCAATAGCTTCCATGATGAACAAGATAAGAAAAGATATGAAGAATTATGTGAACAGAAAATATATGCTTGTAAGTATCCTCATCTTTAGACCTTAGAAAAATTGCATATTAAAGAAGAATTTGATGCTTGGTAGATCAAATGGGATGGCATAATTATGAGAATATGCAAAAATCTACCTTTGTTGAATTGACACGTGTGTTTTATATGTCATTTGAGTTTAATTTGATCCTAACCTTAATTTATTTATGAAAGGGATTGTCAAATTCAAAAGGATGAGAAGGGAATTTCTATTTTTACTTTTTAATTTAATATTTTGATAGGTTTCATTGAAAAAAAGGTTAATGATAAAAAGAAACTATTCATAAGCTCAAAATGTGATTATTGTTTTTATCTTCAACTTGTTGAATTACAGAATATGACTTTTGAGTTTAATATGATCCTAACCTTAATTTATTTATGAAAGAGAATGTCAAATTCAAAAAGATGAGAAGGGAATTTCTATTTTTATTTTTTAATTTAATATTTTGATAGGTTTCATTGAAAAAAAGGTTAATGATAAAAAGAAACTATTCATAAGCTCAAAATGTGATTATTCTTTTTATCTTCAACTTGTTGAATTACAGAATAAATGGTTTGTTGATTCTACTCCTTATAACCCAAGTTCTTCAATAAGTTTATATTTGAAGAAACTTGTATTCAAATATTTACAACTTTTCTTTGCTTATAACTTTTTAGGAAAAAAGGCCAGTACAGGGACTTTAGTTAAAGTTAAAATCCCTTTTTCTTGCATGGAACAAAATATTGCAGTGAAATTACATTATTGGTTGATTACACAATTTTGTTATATAATTTAAAAGAAAAATAAACTTTTAATTTTAGGTTCGTACATTACTCAACTGGTCATTAATTTGGATTTATTTGATTTGTCTAACACTAATATGCACATTGTCTGTGATATGGAAGCCTTGGATTTAAATTGTTTAGCCAGGATAGGATCATCACATAATAGTCTAACGATAATTTTGATTTTATTCCACCTAGTCTAGTTGTCTAGTCTTCTAAGACATTCTAATGCAATAAATCTTGAATTGTAGAACAATTAGCTAGCAACCAATAGGAAGATGTCCCTTACTTTTTCTCAACTCAACAAAGTACTCCAACTTCATTAGATAAGATTAAGAGTACATTGTATTAAATGGAGCACAATTTGATAGCCTTTCGCATAAACCACAGGTTCATACCTCCTTTTCCACCCTTTCCATAAGTTGCCTATTCTTCTCTTTTTCATTTTCAATTATTTTAGTTTTTCCTTCTTCCCTTTTTCATTTTCAATTATTTTAGTTTTTACACTTTGCTATTAAACATTGGGGGAAATGTTTTAAATAGGCTAAGGGTTGGGATATTTTCTTTTGTTCTAAGTTTGTGGTATTTTGAGTATTTTTTGTCTATTTGAACATTTTCTTTTTGTTTGTACCTAATACTTTTAGAAATTAGTGAAATAAGATATATCAAAGAAATTTGTACTACAACTTTTGTGATAAATTTAAATACGTGTGCAAATCGGGAATAAAATTGATTAAGATGAAGGCTAAACACATTGATAAGTTAACATAGCTAGGGTATGCACTTAGATAAAGCGAGACAATTAATTGATGAATATTGCATAAAGATTAGGTTAACTTGTTTAAAACCTATAAGCATTTAAGCTTCAAAAAATAGAAACATCTTATGTATATCCATTTTCTTTTGGTATATGATTCTCTATTATTTGGATATATCTAGAATTTGCATTGAACTAATTTGAATTGCTATGATGCATGAGAGCCTTAATATGATAAAGGTCTTCCTTGTTTTAGTCATTTAACTTAAGAAGCCACCTTACTTACCTTAGTTCAGCCTGTTTGATCCATCTTTAAAACCTCTCTTTTTATATGTTTTAAACCCATAAACCTAACCTATAATACAACCTATCACCTAACTACACATTTTAATAAGGTTTTCCTGA
Organism: Erythroxylum urbanii; assembly: GCA_027568935.1. Classification (NCBI taxonomy): domain Eukaryota; kingdom Viridiplantae; phylum Streptophyta; class Magnoliopsida; order Malpighiales; family Erythroxylaceae; genus Erythroxylum; species Erythroxylum urbanii. The sequence continues at coordinate 19,748,510 of JAOQML010000009.1, forward strand.
GTTATTTGGGAGAATTAGAGTAACTTTGCTTTAAGTTATGTTTTCCAAGCTACTCATTTTGTACTTAGTTTAACTTTGTATCATGGCTAGCCATTTTTTATTTGATTATTCATTTTTCACTCTTAAAAAATAAAGAAAAAATATATGTCAAAAACTGAATAATTACATCCGTAGTATATTTACATTGACAGTTGAGTACTTGGTTATGGTCACATTCTTTTTTTAGCCCTACATTTTGTTTAAATGCCTTAGTAAATATGTGTGGTTTTAGCCTATAATTCTCTTGTTCCAACCATTAACCCAAGTCCTATTACAATCAATTAATAAAAGTTATTTTGATTTATACCTTCAAGTGAGAGATATTTGATGTATATGTAAGTCTATAGTAATGTATTCCTTGTGATAAGAGTTTACGAGTAATCAATTGAGCCTAAACACTTGAGTGAAAGAGTGACCACCGTAGGAAAATCCACCAAGGATTTATGCATACTTTTGATAAAATTGTCTTTAACTTTCTGTGTTTATATTTTCTGGTTAAAATCAACTCTGAGGTGTGTTGATGCTAAACTCTTTTTCGGTTTAAATCTTAAGGAATATGCATAGTTTGATCTTATGAGAAGCTATTCCTTTAAAAATATTTGGCTCTCTTTATTTATTAATTTTTTACTTGCTTAAGGACAAAGCAAAACTTAGGTGTGGAGAAATTTGATGTGAATTTGATGTTTCATGATTTGGCCTAGTTTTAAGCATTTAAAGCCTCTACAATATTATCTTAACGTGATTAAACTTAGTATTTTTGTTTACTTTCATAAGAAAGGGGTTAGAGTATCTATTTAATTGGAAAAAGGATTGGCCCTTATTCAAAATTCAAAATTTTTAAGTAAAGAAGAAATATCAACAAAAATCAGGGTAGAATTAAGAAGATTTAGACTAACAAAAAGTTTAAATTGACATGTTTAGATCAAATTGTTATAATCAAGTTAAAAATCTAGTAAAATGGTCTGATGTGTTCTTAGTTGCAGGCACATTCAGTGAAATTGCAACTTCCAACTTTGAATATGAAACAGAAAAATGTGTTAAAAGTTGGTTGAACCTTTTCTTTGTCAAATATGGGTAAAAGTCAATGAAGTTATAGTTTAGGGGATCCAAAGAATCAAAACAAAAAGATTTCCATATGGGATTAAAGTGGCTATAAATAGAGCCAAGGTGAAGGACCAAAGCATCAAAGTTTCCTCTACATTTTTTATTTTTTCACAAAATTTGCTTTCCCCTTCTTTAGTAGATGTTATAATAGTTTTCTTCATTAGATGTTAGTAATAATTATGGCCTTTTTTGTCTAATTCTCTATATATTGGTTGAAGGAAGTGGCAGTCTTTCGCAACTTTAAAGATTGGGAAGAAATTAGGTCTTAATGCAAAGTGTTTCATTTATTCATGTATTGGATTACTTTCTGAGCTTTTGTTTCATAATTATTTTCGATTGATTCCTAATATGCATGATTATTTTATTAATTTAAATGATCATATACTAGATCTAATTTTGAATATGTAAAAGTTCAATTCTTTCAATCATTGTAAAATTTCAATTCTTTCAATCATTTGTAGCACCTATAAGTTTTAATTTATTTTGTCAAAAATTATTTACTTTTAGAAAAAAGCATTAAATTATATTAACTGCAACTATGGATATTGTATTATCATGTTTCAACGGTCTTTCTTTTCTCAAAGCTATTATTTAATTAAAATTTGGATCCTATCTAAAGTTGTTAAATAATAACAGTTGATTGAATTGTATTTTCAATTAGTTAATCCTAAAAAAGACATATATTTGATAACACTTTGAATATATGATTAATGAAATAATTATTTTCTATCAATGATCAATAGTAGTTCCTAAAGTGGAAGCAATAGTAAACCAAGGTTTGTTTTATTGATAACTCTCAATGTTTGACCCCGTTTCTGGAGTCTAACTCGTGAGTCATGAAACGTGAGCGTAACACTATGAAGGGTTCTTATAACATCCCAAACATCCATAATTGAGCGCTTGACATACAACAATCCGTTCTTATGCTCGTATCCTCAATCGTCACCCTAAATACATCACTCAGTTTATCTCTTATTTCCATAACCAACTAAGTATATTTCAAGTTCCATTCAAGCCTAAATGTACCATAAATAAGCAATGATAAGCCCACAACTTATAAAATGTACATGATTGGGACAAAAAGTGTAACTTTCACTATGGATGTCAGATCAAGGTCATTTAAGTATGGTTTTGAAGAGAACTTCGATTTCTACAACTTTCATGCAGACCCTAAAGAGAGATTTTGCCATCTAGAGGGTCAAATTTTTCACATTTTCATAATTGTCCTGAGAATGTCCTTTTAGCGGACATATATCCCTCCAAACAGACATGAACTGAGCTAAAACGCTGGAATACCCGAGAAGGCCCTCCAATGGACATTTATGGGTCAAATTCTAGATTTCTAATTCCTACAAGTTTCCTATGACCCCTCTTATGCATATCTATCATTTCTAACTTATTTTACTCATCATTTACACCTCCATTCCAATTCAATATCATTTACAACCAATTCATAATCTATGATTGATCATCAACCCAAGAACATAACATTCAAACTTATGTACTTTCATCATAAATTTCTGCATATGATCACACAAATACAACATCAACCATGTCAATACCTTCTACAATAACTCAGCACACATTCAACTCCCTTTATCACCTTCATTTCATCTATAACTTACCACACTGATTCTTCCCAATTCAAGACACCAAAGTACTCTTTTTCTATTAATTCAAGTAAAGAAAAGGCTATAATGTGTCCAACATTCACCCTGTGCAATATCTCTAACTTGTAAAAAGAATATCTCTCGACTCCAATGAATGATTGAAAATGCAATGTGAAAACTTAGAAAATTATGAACAAAACATAAGTATATTTTATTAACATCAAAAGAAAAGAGTTTTACAAAGCTTTAACAAGCATTTCAAGACCCAAATACATCATTGGTCTCATAATCCAAAAATACAAAATATACACATGATTGATACTTGAAATGCGGCTAAAGCCTAGAATAATCTTACACTAACTTAAAAACAAAATTATGCAAATTCAGAGTGATGCCTTAACTCTCGATCACTCAATCTCTAGCTCGTCACTTAGAGATGGGGAGGAATGAGGGTGAGCTTAAAAGCTCGTGGGTAACGAGTTTATAACGAAGAAACAAGCAAAACCATTTAAAATATCCATTTCTATAGTAAAATGCTTTGCAACCATAAAACATGTATTTCCCAAATTATCAACCTTGTCAAACACATCATAAACAACATAAGACATGTATTCATCAAACTTGTCAACAAATCATAAACACATAAGCAATCATAATGGTTTGGGTAGGTCCATAAACAGAACGAGCTAACACATTCCCATGAAATTGTCCTGTGTAGTCATGAACAGAACGAACTAACACAATCCTACATAGTGGTTTTTGCATAGTCGTAAACATGAGGCAGTCCTTAAAAGAGCTCCATGCCACATGAGGGCAGGCAGGAGAAGCCTTTAGTCAAAGTGCACTTGACATACAGAATGGACTAAACCAAACCGCATAACATGTATTTCATAACTTGTAAACTTGTTGCCCAAAATGGCACTTTTTTTAAAACATGATTTCTATAAGCATGATATTTTTCAAGTACAATTCCCATCATCATTTCATAAATCATCATCAAGATTCATGTACCAAACATGTAGAAAATACTTCAATCATTTAAGAAGCAAAAATGCAACATTTATAAAGCAATTGAAATCATTTAATTTTATTGATTTGGAAAATTTCTCATGGCTCATTAACTCAACTATAAACATGTAACCCACCTTGAATTTCCTTGCTTAAAAGTTGCTCAAAGATGCCTCTTTTCTTGCTTCTCTTACCTCTCCTCTTGATTTCCTTCAATAATGGAAAAAATCCCAATTCAATAGGACTTCCAATTGAGAACTCAAAAAGCACATTCACTAAAAATTGATTCTAGAATACTTCAACTCATGCATTTCTTAAGCTTCATGAACCACAATCCTTCCAAAAATCCAAAGAATTAAAAATGAACTTACCTTGAATCTTCACCAAATAATAAGATTTTTGGCTCAAGTGGAAGCTCTTCTCTTCCTCTTTCTTTCTCTCTTCTTGAACAACCTCAAAATCACTCTTGAAGACTAAGAAAAGATGAAACCTAGCTTGTCTTCTTCCTTCTTCTCTAAAGAACGACTCTCTCTCTCCTTTCTTTCTCTTCTTTTCGTTTTTCTCTCCTTTTCTCTCCCATTTTCATTTTTCACTCTTCTAAAATAACAAGACAACAATTCCTCTTCCCATTCTACCCTTAATGAATGCTAAAAGTCCACTTTACCCTTCCTTTAATGCTTTATGACTTTTAAACATAGTAACATGCCAAAATTGCCCTCGTACACTCTTACTACTTTAACTAATTTTAACAATGTAATAAAATCCTACTAACATTAGAATAAATAATTAAACTCCAATAATAATTCTATTATGACCTCATAATTCATTCTAAGGAAAAAATTCAAATTACATGCTTATTCCATAAACTATCATGCTTAATTCAACAAAAAAAATCTCAGGGGCCAACATGGATAGGGCATATAGGTAGACCCAAAGAAAATTAAGGTATTGATGAAGTGAGAAACTCTAAGGAATATATATGAGATCCGGAGTTTTCTAGGATAAGCTGGATACTATACTAGGGGTTGTCAAGGGGTTTTTACTGATCTTAGCCCCTTTGATAAAACTTATGAGAAAGAATATGCCATTCAAATGGACTGATAAATGTAAAAAGAATTTTGGGGAAGTAAAACATCGACTAATTACAGCATTGATGTCGGTTATTCCATTTGGATCTGAAGGTTATGTAATATATAGTGATGTTTTACATCAGGAATTAGGATGTATTCTGATGTAGCTTGGTAAAGTGATTATATATATATATATATGTATGTATGTATGTATGTATGTATGTGTGTGTGTGTGTATACATTAAGACAGTTAAGGTCTCATGAGTTTAATTAATTGGTATATGATTTAGAATTTACTGTAATAGTAATTGCTTTAAAAATTTGGAGACATTATATATATGGTGAAACATTTTGAATTATATAGATCATTAAAGTTTGAGATAATTATTGAGTATGAAAGAGTTGAACATGAGATAATGGAAATGAATAAAATTATTGAAAGATTATGATTGTACAATTGAGTATTATCCTGGTAAAGCTAGTGTTATTGTTGATGCATTAAGCAGGAAATCCAATAGCAGTGTAGCACAAATTCAGATATTGAGGTTACCAAATCTAGTGCAATTAAGAGCATAAGATGTTGAGTTACATTTGGGGGAAAATGAAGTATTATTAGCTATATTAAATTTAAGATCAGTTTTACATGAAAGGATTAGAAAAGCCCAAAGTGAAGATTCAGAATTTGAGAATTTTATTGAGAAATTAAAAATGAATTCAAATTTTGAGTGTCAATTGGAAAAAATGATATTTTGTGACTATAGTAAGGAGTATATGTACCCGATACAAATGAATGAGAAAAGAGATTTTCAGAGGAAGCACACATAGAAGCCTATACTATACGTCATGGTAGTAATACATTGAAATAACATTTAACGACCAAAGATGAAAAAGCAAGTGGCTAAATGTTTGATTTGCCAACAGTCTTAACTATTGGAGATATGTTTAGATCTTATATTTTGGAGTTTCTAGGAGAATGGGATCAATAAACCGCTTTGATCGAATTTGATTCTAACAATCATTATCACAGTAGTATCGGTATGACACCGAGTGAGGTGTTATACGATAGAAAGAGTCATCCACCTTTATATTGGGATGGTTGAAGGCCATAATAGATTCAAGATATTGTTGATAAGTGGAACTAATCTGTAGTAGAAATTAAGTGATTCAAGAAAGACAAACGAGTTAGGTGGATCAACTTCGAAGATATAGAATATAAAGAGATAGATAAAAGTGTTTTTGAAAGTACCGCCTTAGCAAAGGTATACTGAGGTTCAGTAAAAAGGGAAACTAAGCCTGAAATGTATTAGTCCATATGAAATTATTGAGAGAATATGAACATTGACTTATGAGTTAGTATTACCAACAAAGATGTCTCAGATTCACACTATGTTACATGTGACTATGCTTAGGAGATATCGTAAATGATCTGATATATCTGTCATCAACATAGGAAGTGAAATTATAGTAACTTGAGATATATTAAGCAACCAATTAAGATAATGGAGTATCTGAATAAGCAACTGAAAAAATTGAGCGATTCCACTAGCTATGGTCATTTGGAAGAAATCATTCGAGTGGAAAAATTATGTGGGCAAAACGGAGAAGAATATAAAAAAACAATACCCTCATTAATTTGACCAATCAAATAAGAATTTTAAGGACGAAATTTCTTAAGGGGCAGAGAATTGTAGTATCCCATTTTCCCATAGAACCCTAGATTTTTGTAAATGAGAAATAGCAATGAGAGATTAGATAAAATGCATTTTATACTCATGCATAATATTAGCATACACACACGTGAATTTGACTATTTTGTACACATTATAATGATTGTTGATGCACTCATTTGACATTGTTTGGGTATAAATGATTTTAATGTGATTATGATGTGAATAGGGAATGAAATGTCTTGAAAACTAATTTGCTAAGTATAAATACCAATTTAGAATTTTTGGTGAAAATTTAGGAAATTTCTGATACTTATAAGTATTTTTGGACTAGGAAAAATGCCAAGTAGCAAGACAGTTGATAAATGGTAGTAGAGATAAGTATCAAATGGCAGTAGGAATTACTGATAAGTGGCATAGGATTTATTGACAAATATCATAGAAAATTGGGAGACAAGTGGGTTAGAAATTGGAGATAAATGGACTAATTATTAAAAAGGGGCTAAGTAAAGCCATAAAAATAGGACATATGGCAAATGAAAAGTGTCATGCCACTTGCCACACATCTATCCACAATATTTATCAAATGAAAGACCATCTTTAATGATCTTTCACTTATGTTACATGCTTTCTTCTTCTCTTCTTTTTCGTTATTTTCTTCTCACTTCTTCTTCATTTCCACGAAACTCATAAACCTTCACCACAGCGAACCTTGTCATCATCTTTCACTTTATACTTCAAGATCCTTGCTATTTCTTCATCTTGTTACGAAAAGATCCACTATATTCCACCTTAAATGTTGATGATCGTGTATCAAGAAGAAGCTAGGGTTAAGTTGTGATTTGAAGACCTTGAAGTTAAACAAGTAAGTGTAAGGCATTATTCTTCATGGATTGTTAAATAACAACTTTTATGATGATAGTTAGGGGTTAAATGTTCATAAAATGGTGAAAAGTATATGCTGAAACATGAATGAGAAACATGGGTATATTCATGTCTCGTTTTACATATATGATGGTTAATAATTCATAAGATGTT
>JAOQML010000009.1:19760296-19774980 GCA_027568935.1 Erythroxylum urbanii
AACGAGCCATCCTCTATTTGCTCACTCATATCAAACATAGAACAATTCACAATTCAAATTTAATTCACAGATAAATCACATCAACAAATACTAAACATTTCTTCACATTTCCTCATGTTTCACAAATACAATTTATGTGCAATATTTTACGTTTTTGTTTCAAAACAGTCCATACAATGCACCTCAATCAATCATATTACACATCAATTTTATATGCAATTGCTCATAAGACTTCACTTTTATTATTAATTGTTGCGATCGAATGCCTTTTTTAACTGTCCCGTATCTGTTGTAGATAGCTCATTGATAACTATCCTGTATCTATTGTGAATACCGGGCTCGTTTTACTAGTGAGCCTGTGGCTCTTATATACATTCTAAGCTTTAAGCTATTTTTCACTGGTTACTCTAGTCACAATTGCCTTTATCTGATCATATATATCATATAGTGAAATACGTCAAATCGCATGTATTCAATCAATCACATTCATTCAATAAACACATTCACTTTTCACTTTTTCATTGGACATAAGTCCGACATTTAACAACTTGGTTGAGTACACTTATTTCTTTCAAATTCACATTCAATGAGCACTTCTAATGCAAATCTCATTCATCAAATGTCTAGGACTATCAATGTCTGGAATTGTGTCAATCACCTCATTATCAGTTCAATACAAAATTTTAAACAAAAATAATCAATTAATGTAAGACCATCTAGGTTGACTCATAATACACTCCAGATTAGCTATTGTCTTCATGATCTGAAAAATGTCTGAACACTAGCGTTAAATCTTGTGTATCAAACTTTATGCAATACACACATTGTACACGCATTACTAATTTGATCAATCACAAAAATTTTCAATCATACACATATGTATATGCGTTATCTACGATGCATGCTCAATTTGACTATTCTGGGTATGTTTCCTTAATCACATCACTTAATTATTTAAACATCATCATTTGTGTATGTCTAGCTTACACTTAGGTTATAGCTCAAATATACTTGATTATTTCTAGTATCCTCAATCAATCATTCACTAATATTATTCTAGAATTATAGGATCACAAAATTTCTAAATTCTCATTCATCTCTTTTGACTCACATTTATAATCATATGAACACCTTCCTTCCTATTATACTCATTATTTTCCAAATTTTGGTACTTTGATATCAATAATTTATTCACTATGTTATATCCTCAATTACACCCTAAACATATCCAACACTTTATCAACTTATTCAACCTCAAACTAGTTTCATTTTAAGTCTCATTCAAGTCTAAATGCAATATAGGCAAGTACCTTAGCATTAGTTGATTCAGACGTCGCTTTAAAGAAGAAGAATTCACGTTAATGGCCATTCCCACGATCGTGGATGAATTCCCACGATCCTGGGTTAAGTCACCAAAACATTTCCAGCCGCTTTTTGCACTTCCCACGATCGTGGATGCATTCCCACAATTGTGGGTTATGAAAATCTGAAAATTCCAGCAATTCTTCTTCCAATTTTCCAAATTTTCAACTGCTATATGTTACATCCAAACCATCTTATGCAAAGTTCATCATTTCTACATCATTTCCTCTTCATTCTCACTTTAATTCCATCTCAATATCAATCATTAAAACAATCCATAAATCATTGTTTATCAATTATACAAAAATAGAACATATCATCGTCATTCTTTATCATTCATTATCATCTTAGTTGTTCTCATTTCAAGAACACTATATTAGCCTTTTCTTTAACAAAATTTCATCTTTATTATACCTTAACTCCCAATCTATTTCATCCACATAGAACACGAATGTACATTCATTCATCAATTTTTCTGCACTCATCATATACATTAAAAAATAAGATATGAATATACCCATTTGTTCATTAATTTTTTACACTCTTTCTTACACCATTTACATCACCAATCATCCATAAGACAACTCATAACCTATTATTTATCATTTATACGAAACAAAACATCAATATATATTCATTTCTTCACTAACGTTCCATCATATATTTAACTCTATTAACATGATCATTTTACCTCTAAACTATCATCACATGTGTTTATATTTAAACAACCCATAAAGCTTGATGTATTACTTATTTGTTTTAACACCAAAATTCTCCAAAATCTCACTTAACCTTAGTTCCAAAGTATCCCACGATCATCATCTTACCAACATATAATAGGTTAGGTATTTAGTAGTTACAAGATGATGATGATCGAATCTTGTTGAAGTAGTAAGGTATTGGATGATAGCAAGGTTCAAGATGGTGAATGTTGGTGAGAGTTTCGTAGATGGAGAGAAAATGAAGAAGATGAGAGTGTTTCATAAAAATGAAAGACAAAGATGTCTTTCAAATAGGCATATAATGTGGGTTCTAAAACTAGGTGGGTGTCATGACACTTGTTATGAAACCTTCCACTTAAATAATTTAAGCCAATGCCTTTTAACTTTGTACCCAATATCATTAAATCTCTAGCCCATTTTTCCTCTAATTTCTAAACCAATTATCAGTCAATTTTCAATGTTACTTGTCAGTTATTTCTACTGTATATGTCACTTATTTATATTACCACGAATCAATTTGCCTAGCCACTTGGCATTTTTCTTAGTCCAAAAATACACAAAATTTCATAAATCTCCCAATTTTCACCAAAAATTCTAAACTAATAATTATAATCATCAGATCAAATTCAAGACACAATAATCCACAAATTCACAATTTATATCATAATCATTTAAAATCGTCCATACCTCGGAATATGTCAATTGAGTGCATATACAGTCTTTGTAATGTGTACAATCAATATTCACATGTGTATGATAATGATATGCATGTGTATGCAATGTACCTTTTAATTTCTCAATGCTATTCTCATATACAATGGTCTAGGATCCTATGTCCTAACCCTCAGTATGGAATAACGTGATATTACACTACAAATAAACTAAAGACTTATAATTAAGCAAGGAAAATGGGCATTGATAATGAGTTGACATGTATTGGTACATATTAGCAAAAATCTTCAACAAGATATAAGATTCGAATGTGAGAACAAAAGATGGTTTAAGATGAACCTTAGGTTTAAGGTTAGCTGATTCATATGCATGAAAGAGACATGTGATATGAGAGCTCTAAGGACTTAATTTATGCTCAAATAGACGAGCCATGACTAATAGATTGGACATGAGTAAACATTGGACCAAGCCAATATGGTACGTAAAGAATTGGGCTTAAATAACTTATATAAATAAAGATGAAGGAGTGATATTACATGATGTGGCAGATAAGATTACAGTAGATAAATATCAACTCTAAAGGATAAAGCTCGTGTAAGAGGATCATCTGAAGATAATGGAGATCTTTGCAGATATGGATGTATCTTTCCTAATTAAATGTAATATGTTATTTTGTTAATTGTGAAATAGCTAAATCCTATCAGATAGAGTCCTATTTGTATGGAGTGTTATCCAATCAGTTAGTGTGATGAAATCTAATAAGGATATAGGTGATCTAATTAGTTCAGCTTAATTAAGATTTTGAATTGTAAAGCTAAAGTTGCCTATAAATAGCTTATTTAAGTCTTGCTCTTAGGAATAGAGACAAAGGAGAAGGAAACACATTGAGAAAAAGCATTACTTTGTATTCTTTCAAGGAAGTAATTAACGGTGATTTTTACTGTAGCTCTTTTGTATTTATTATTGCCTATGATTATCCATTATTTATGTAGTATTTTTGCAAGAGTGTGAGAGTAACCACTGTAAGGGAGGCATCTGAGAACAAGGTTTTATTGGTCAACAATCACGTAGGAAGAATAAGCCTTGCTTAAATGGACTTAAGTGAGATTACCAAGCAAAAGAGTAGGCGCAATGTTGATTCAGTATCTAAAAAAACCTTTGTAACACGTACCACATTTGAATCAATGTACCCAGAAAGAATAGGATTTCCTACTCCAAAGCATAGATTTAAGTTGGAAGTGTCTCAAAGATATCTCGTAATCCACTTTACAACATTTCAATGTTTTTACCTAGATTTGAGAGAAAATGACTAACTGTATTAAATGCATGAGCGATATTAGCCTTATATAAACCATTACATACATTAAACTTCTTATAGTAGTTGCATAAAGAATATTCCATGTGTCTTCTTTTTCTTTCTCATTAGATAAAGATTGTCTAGTGCTAAGCCTAAAGTGAGTAGCAAGAGGTATGCTTACCACATTAGCTTTATTCATAAGAGACCGCTAAAGTACTTTACTAATGTACCTTTCTTGATATAACCACAATTTATTTGTTTCTCTATCACGTATAATTGGTATGCCAATAAGTTATCTTATTTGTCCTAATTCCTTTATTGCGGAAGACTTATTAAGTTACTTTTTTAATATGTCAATTCTAGAAGCATTATGACCAAAAATCAATATGTTTTCAATATAAAGTAACAAAATAATGAATTCATTGTCAAAAGTTTTTTGAACAAATATACAGTGATTAAAAGTAATCTTCCTATATCCTTGCTTGATCGTAACTGACTCAAACTTCTTGTAAAATTGGCTTGGAGCTTGTTTCAAACTATACAAGCTTTTATTCAAATTAAAATTTTAGTTCAACTTACCCTTCACTACAAAACTCTCTAGCTACTTCATATAAATCTCCTTTAAATCACCATAAAGAAAAGCAATTTTAACATTTAATTGTTTAACTTCCAAATTAAGTTAGGCTGCCAAATTAAGAACAACTCTAATGGAATAAATCATAATAATAAGATAAAAAATATTTTCAAAATTAATTCTCTTTTTCTGTTTAAAGCCTTTAATAGCTAACTTGTCTTTATATCATAAAAGAAGAATTCTCTTCATTCTTCATTTTATAAGCCTATCGATTTTGTAATGCTTTTATGTCCTTAAACAAGCTAACCAACTCAAAAGTATAGTTGTCAGCTAATTTTTTTATCTCATCTTTTGTAGCTACATATAGCCTTTTCATAGCTCTTAAGTTCTCCATTATCACTAAGAAGCATATATTCATCAGATGAATAATGAGAGGATGGTCATCAAATGAATAATGAGAGGATGGATTCTTTCTCTTGTAGACCTTCTAAGTAGAACTATAGGCTTATTAATAACATCAAGAACATAAACAAACACATCTCTTAGAGAACTACCCGAAAGTAAATATCCTATGCAATATAATTAGTTAAGTGCACCAAGATTATCTTTATCAGATCATATATATAAACCTTTAACTATAATTCCTTTACTTAGATCACAATTAGTTAAGTTATCCAGACCAATTAGATTCACTGAACTAGGAAGTAATTTAGAAAGATCAATACCTATCACCAATCCCAAATTAATTAATCAAACTGAATAAAAACAAGAAGATCAAAATATAGGTAAAGACATTAGCTCTATTAAATTACAACTTTAGGAATTATCTACCCATGTCAAAAATATGTTATGAGTATTACAAAACAAGTATATGAGATATTAAAAAAAATAAGAACAATTAGAAACACATTTAGATAATGTAATACGCAAACAATCAGTACTCATAAATATTATACAAAGAATAGAAAGTAATCAAAAAATAATAAACGAACAAATACAACAATGGTTAGCACAAATAGCACAACTACAACAACAATTACTCAAATTCAAATTCGATCCGCCAATACAAGTGGTATCAGAGCCTAGTGACAAAAAGAAAGTTACAACATTAATTAAACTATGGAAAATATAGAAAAAGATATTTGAACTCAATCAGAAGAAATTACACAGTTAGTAAATACATTAACTCTCAATTACAAAGAAATTACTAATCCTATTACAAATCAAGATGAAATTATATATGGCTATAAATCAGATCAAGAATTATATTTTGAACAACAATAAAAGAAATTAAAGCTAATCAATTTGACCATTCTAATAATAATTTTTCAGGTGATATAACACAATCAAGGTCTAAAATTCCACCGGGGCCTAAGGTAATATGTTTTGGGGTATATTTAGAAGAAAACTTTCTTATTTTATTATCTTTTCTATAGTATCCAAATTTATTTAATTCGTCATTTTCTATTGGTTTTGGAGTCCATTGATATTTATCTTTCTGTTCTCGTTTACGTTTTTCTCCTCTTTAACTAGATTCTGGTTGATCTTCATTCTTTTGTTGTTGATCAATATATAATTCTTGATCTGATTCATAGCCATATATAATTTCATCTGCATTTGTTTATTATATCGAAGGAGTCTACAATTAATGTTTAAAACTTAACAAGAAATCACTTATCAAGCTTAATTATAGAGGATCTAATCTACTGATGACTTCAAATTATCGACAACCAATAGCAACAGAGTCTCTGCAATTAATCAAACAGATCGAAGCATAGTTTTCTTATACAACAGGCATCTTTGAAGAATTATCACTTGATTGGAAAAATTCAATTATCCAGCAATTACATAATTACCCAACACATAAGTGTGCATTATACCCCTCTACCTCAGCACCTCCTAAGGACGACAACAGCAGTACAGATGAAGTCATTATTGAAGAGTAGAATCACTAAAGTATATAGCTTTACTTTTGGCAATATGTAATTATTTAGTACTTTTGGCAATACTTTTGGCAGTATGTAATTATTAGTTTAGTAGGTGGCCGACAACGACAAATGACCAACCATCTTTTATCTTTTACTTTACGCTTTTAGCTTTCTTCTTCTTTACTTTATTCTTTTCTTGTCAAATGTCTAGTCTTTGGTTTTTTTCTCTTTAATTTACCTATATAATGTATCCTTTAGCAATTGCCGAAATCATGAAATAAAATTTCTTATCTCTCTTTCCTGTAAAACCTCTCTCCTATCATAACCTAAGGTTTGGTGTTCAAAGGAAATAAGGACATCAGGTATGAGTTTTAAGTATTTTCTTTCATCAATTATTATGCAATTATTACTTAGTTTTTACTATATTCAACTATGTTTATTTATGTTACTTATTAGTTTTATATGTTTAAATACACCTGATTTATTTGATTTACTATAAAAGAAAAAAATTTATGGATTTTTACCTATACTTAGACAATGTCTTTTTGATCAAGTATTTAACAACATCTTTTTGATCAAGTATTTAATCTAATATAGATTATAATAACCTATTTTAATCATCGTTTAGGCACTATGATTAATACAGATTGCTAGATTTGCTAAGCATTACACACAAGCATGAAACTTACAAAAGATAAATTAGATATCAGCGAATAACTCATCGATCACTTCAAAAATCTTCATCAACAACTCGTAGCTATGTCACATATCTTCTGTTTTCTACACCTTCAAAGATCTCAAGAACTTATCTTACTAGATAAAGAAAAACAGTACTGCCTAGACTTACTTTCCAATCATGTTAATTTACATGATCAAGAAAAACAAACATTGATTCATTTACATCATCGATATAGCAGCCATCACCAAGAAGTACATATAGATCTAGCCCTAGAAGAAGCACGCAAAAAAGGAAAATAATCAAAATAAAGAGCAATAATTAGGTTATCTCAAGATCATCAATCGACATGTCAGAAATAATAGAACAAACTAAAGCACAAAATATATTAGATTTAGATAATTTAGAAATTATAGAATCAGCAGGAATATTTCATCTCACTACGCTTTTATCTAAACAAAAACAAAAACAAATCGCCAAAGCACAATTAAACTTAAAATCAGGACAAGATATTAAATATCAACCTTTTCATAATTTGATAAATAGACAAAATATCATTTATTATGGAAAACTACATCATGAAACTCCTATTTGTATAGATTAGTGTAATGGACATATTCGACTTCATTTAATTCTTCCTTAATTTAGTTTTCCTTTTATTTGTTTTAAGGTCTGATAGTATGCATTATGATAGATTGGTATTTTTAATATTATTGAATTTTGATTTAGAGATTTGATAATAAGAGTTTTTAATGTTACATAATGTAAATATTGACAAAAAGGATTATATAATTTAAGAAAATTATTTCCTAAAATTAATGGTAATCTTAATTCTTGTTGATAAATGGAGGGGACAATAAGCATTATTACGAAGGATATAAATCAACTTCATTCTACTATTCAGCTATTAGAAAAATATACAAAATGGAAACATTACCCCAAATGGAAAAAGTATACTAAAAATTCCCTTCACAATGATTTTTTAGACGCAAAAATTATCATCAATATAAACTAAAAAGGTTGTTTTGCCCACAAAACAAATAATTACATACTGCCAAAAGTAAAGTTGTATACTTTAGTGATTCTACTCTTCAATAATTACTTCATCTGTACTACTGATGTCGTTTTTAAGAGGTTCTGAGGTAGAGGGGCATGATGCACACTTATGTGTTAGGTAATTACGTAATTGCTGGCAAATTGAATTTTTCCAATCAAGTGATAATTCTTCAAAGATGCCTGATATATGAGAAAACTGTGCTTCGATCTGTTTGATTAATTGCAAAGACTCCGTCGGTATTGGTTGTCGATAATTTGAAGTCATTAGTAGATTAAATCCTCTATAATTAAGCTTGATGAGTGATTCCTTATTGAGTTTTAAACATTGATTGTAGACTCCTTCAATACAATAAAGATTAAAATGATTAATAAGATCCCATGAGATCTCATGTCTAGGTGGTTCATCAATTGGTGGATATAAACCATTCCTAATTCCAATTTAGATATAAGCAATTTTGGGAATCCGTAAAGTAGATTCTTGAATATTGTCAGCTTTTGAGAAGATAGGATAGGTACTGAATACTTTGAGAAAGATTTCTCAGTCCTCGATTTCAAAGATGCCTGTTGTATGAGAAAACTGAGCTTTGATCTATTTGATTAATTGAAGAGACTCCGTTGCTATTGATTGTCGATAATTTGAAGTCATCGGTAGATTAGATCCTCTATAATTAAGCCTGATGAGTAATTCCTTGTTGAGTTTTATACATTGATTGTAGACTCCTTCAATACAATAAAGATTAAAATGATTAATAAGATCCCATGAGATCTCATGTCTAGGTGGTTCATCAATTAGTGGATATAAACCCTTGCTAATTCCAATTTGGATATAAGCAATTTTGGGAATCTGTAAAGTAGATTCTTGAATATTGTCAGATTTTGAGAAGATAGGATAGGTACTGACTACTTTGAGAAAGATTTCTCATTCTTTAGCAAATCTGTCTTTGTCGTTTTTTTACTGCTTGAATAAAACCAATAGGGAAGTCGACTAGACTGTGTAAATTAGAGAGATAGATAGTTTCAATAAGTCCACTTTGAAAAAAGAGGTAGGTAGTTAATGGATCTGCTTCGGGTAAGATAATTGCTTTGGTGCCATATCTGCCTCGATTTTGTAGGTAATATTGAAATTGTTTTTGTACATTTGTCTACTCATTTAATACTTGAAAGCATTCATAAAACATATCTGGAGTGATCTTTTCATTTCTTCCTTGACCGCCCAAGTGGGAATAGAATAATTCTTTCCATATTGATGGGCTTTCCTAATGATTTCATTTTGTTTTCAACAGATTTTTCTAGGACTTGTTTATATTGTGGCTTAAGAATTGGGTTTTGGAATTCCTTGAAGACTTTTTCGGCTTCGATTCTAGTGGTGTAGGCTTTATAGATAATGGATGGTTTGCCTGTGATGTGTAAAGAGGCTTTATGCCATTTATCATATAAACTGGCCATAGGTCCATTAAAAATGACAGGTTTTATTTTCTTTTTGATCGGCTTGCTTTTTGGGCTATAACTAGTTCAGACTGGGTAATGGAAGGATTTGGTTGGATGGGGCTGGATGTCTGTACAAATTTTTGAGGAGCAATCAGCTGAATAGGTTGAGTTGTGGGAGGAAGTTGTTTTTCTAATAACTGAATAGTAGAACAAAGTTAATTTATATCCTTCGTAACAATGCTTACTTGATGTTGTAAATCTAACAATTCTGCTTCCTTTTTATTTAATGAATCCTTCAAGCTAGCTATAGCTGCTTCCACTCTCTGGTTAATATGTCTGCAAGACTGTTAGAAGCAGATGATATATAATTTAACTGAAATGAATGCTGATTTAGTTCTAATTGCCATCTTTTGCTAAATCTTTAAGAAATTCTTGATTAGATATATAATTTAATAAACCTAACAATTTTTGAACTTCAGTTACATTTTTACATATATCAGTGAAAGTTTGTATTCTTTTTAAAATTTTAGGTTGTAATTGAAGAAATCCTTCTGAAATTTGAATTCCTAAATATTCAATGTTTTGTTGTGCTAGTCTAATTTTCTTTTTACTTAAAATTAATCCTTTCTATTGACATCTTTGTATAACATATTTGACTTTGTGTAAATGATCTTCTTTATCCTTATTAGAGAAAATAATAATATCATCTATATATACTAAGGTAAATTCTTCTAATCCATCTAGATTATTGTCCGTAAATCGTTGATATATGCCAGGGACTTGTTTTAATCCAAAGGGTAATACATTCCATTGATAACGTTTAGCTGGTAGGTGGTTCATCAATTGGTGGATATAAACCATTGCAAATTCCAATTTGGATATAAGCAATTTTGGGAATCTATAAAGTAGATTCTTGAATATTGTTAGCTTTCGAGAAGATAGGATAGGTACTGACTACTTTGAGAAAGATTTCTCGGTCCTTGGAAAAACTATCTTTGTAGTTTTTTACTGCTTGAATAAAACCAACAGGGAAGTCGGCTAGACTGTGTAAATTAGAGAGATAGATAGTTTCAATAAGTCCACTTTGAAAAAAGAGGTAGGTAGTTAATGAATCTGCTTCGGGTAAGATAATTGCTTTGGGGCCATATCTGCCTTGATTTTGTAGGTAATATTGGAATTGTTTTTGTACATCTGTCCACTCATTTAATGCTTGAAAGCATTTATAAAACATATTTGGAGTGATCTTTTTCATTTCTTCCTTGACCGCCCAAGTGGGAATAGAATTAATTCTTTCCATATTGATGGGCTTTCCTAATGATTTCATTTTGGTTTCAACAGATGATTTTTCTAAGACTTGTTTATATTGTGGCTTAAGAATTGGGTTTTGGAATTCCTTGAAGGCTTTTTCAGCTTTGGTTCTAATGGTGTAGGCTTTATGAATAATGGTTGGTTTGCCTGTGATGTGTAAAGAGGCTTTATGCCATACATCATATAGACCGGCCATAGGTCTATTAGAAATGACATAGGTTTTATTTTCTTTGTGATCGGCTTGCTTTTGGGCTATAACTGGTTTAGACTGGGTAATGGAAGGATTTGGATGGATGGGGCTAGATGTTTGTACAAATGTTTGAAGAGCAAACGACTGAATAGGTTGAGTTATAGGAGGTAGTTGTTTTTCTAATAGTTGAATAGTAGAACGAAGTTGATTTATATCCTTCATAACAATGCTTACTTGATGTTGTAAATCTAACAATTCTGCTTCCGTTTTATTTAATGAATCCCTCAAGCTAGCTATAGTTGCTTCCATTCTCTGGTTAATATATCTGTAAGACTGTTAGAAGCAGATGATATATAATTTATCTGAAATGAATACTGATTTAGTTCTAATTGCCATCGAATCAATCGACCTTGATTATAATTATTTTTACTTGATATTTTGTAAAATTGCATAAGTACTTGGAATCAGTCTGAATGTAAAATTCGACTGGTAGTAGATCTACCTTCCATTTTCTTAATACCTTAATACATGCAAGTGTTTCCTTTTCATGAATTAGGTACTTGAGTTCGGCAGTATTGAAAGTGTCGTTTATATACTTGCATAATAAATACTTCTTTTGAGTGGGTGGTTTTGCCAAAAGGCAACCTGCCCATGTATCCATGCTGGCATCAATTTAAGCCAGTAGTGTATCCTTCAAATAATAATTATATAAAACTGGTAAATTACTACAAAGTAACATTAAACATTGAACATTTTTTGTATCCTCCTGTGTTCAAGACCACTGTGTTTTTGTACTACATTTTAATTGTAGTTGTTTTCGTTCTTTTACTAAATCTGTAAGAAATCCTTGATCAGATATATAATTTAATAAGCTTAACAAATTTTGAACTTCAGTTACAATTTTACATATATCAGGGAAAGTTTGTATTCTTTTTCAAATATTAGATTGTAATTGAAGAAATCCTTTTGAAATTTAAATTCCTAAATATTCAACGTTTTGTTGTGCTAATCTAATTTTCTTTTTACTTAAAATTAAACCTTTCTGTTGACATCTTTGTAGAACATAATTGTGTAAATGATCTTCTTTATCCTTATTAAAGAAAATAATAATATCATCTATATATACTAAGGTAAATGCTTCTAATCCATCTAGATTATTATCCATAAATCGTTGATATATACCAGGGGCTTGTTTTAATCCAAAGGTAATACATTCCACTGATAATGTTTTTGTGGTGGACAAGTAAAAGCTATTAATGGTTTTGCATTTTCATGTAATCATAATTGCCAATAACCTGATTTTGCATCTAAAGTAGTAAACCATTCATGCCCTTTTAATTTATTTAAAATATAATCTTTACGTGGTAATTTATATGAATCTCCTTCAGTTGCTTCATTTTATTTTTTATAGTTAATAATCATTCATCTTTTACTTCATTTTTGTAAGGCCCCAAATTGTAGCCTAGTTGGAATGTTTCATTGAACATGTATTCTATATAACTTAATTATGTTTTTAAAGAATCATACTTGGAGAATTGGAATTAAATTGGCATCATAGAGATTTAAGGTATTAATGTTGAGCCTAAGGTCTCGAAAATATGTTATGGATACTTTACATAAGGTTTAGGTGACGATTTAGTGATAAGAAGGCTTGAAAGTACTTAAAACTCTAGGTTGTATTGATTTTTTTTGCAAGACAAATATGACACTCAAACTTGTAAGTTTCATATCTTTTGATTCCAATGGCCAATGAAGTCTGAGTGTTGTTTTGAAAATAATGTAAAATATTTGGTTTGACTCTTGGGCTTGTATTTGCTATGTATATATGAATTTGTTTGTAAGTTTGTAACAACAATAATTTAGTTTGGTTTAGATTTTTTTCAGTGAGTTTGTGTTACGTACTATGTAATTTAATGTATGTTTATCTCAATTGTTTACTGGAAGTTTTTATATGCTTTGATTTATTTGTGCTGTTTTATGTGGCATTCGTATATCCTTCTAGGGGGTATGTGGGTGTTACAATTTTTGGTATCATGGTTTAGGCGATTCTGGTTTAACCAGTGCTTAACTCTTGCTTCTATTGACTGTACAAGTTGTGTTTTGGCCTAATACGGTGTCCCATGTTTTGTTTATAGAATTTACAATGGATTGATCTCGCGACTCTATTAATGAAGTTGTTGAAAGCAATCAGCCGGAGCAAATTCATCCAGAAATACCTGGACTCTCGGGGTTCAATCGAGGTGAAGCTGGGATGTCGCCTCCTCCTCCAGCTCAGGAAGAGGCTTTGATTAAGTTGTCCTAGGATATGATGACGTTGCTACATCAGATGACAGCACCTAAGGCTTCGATTGATCAATTGAGGAAGTATGAAGCTGAGGAATTTCCTGGGACATCTCTGGAAGAATTTGAAAGGGCTGAGTTCTAGATTGAGAAGGTGAACAAGGTACTGGATGAGATCAGTTGTCCAGCTGAGTAGATGGTGCACTGTGCAGTCTCCCTTCTGTAGGGAGTAGCTTATGAAT
Organism: Erythroxylum urbanii; assembly: GCA_027568935.1. Lineage (NCBI taxonomy): Eukaryota > Viridiplantae > Streptophyta > Magnoliopsida > Malpighiales > Erythroxylaceae > Erythroxylum > Erythroxylum urbanii. The sequence goes on from JAOQML010000009.1 coordinate 19,774,032, forward strand.
GGTAGAAGTTCGTTCTGAGGAGTCCTCAGCTGCTGGTACCTCTGACTTGGGATTTCTTTGCCCAAGAATTTAAAGCTAAGTATGTGACAAAGGCTTATAGAAAGGATAAATAGAAGCAATTCTTAAACTTGAAGCAGAGAAACTTATCAGTTGCTGAGTATGATCAGGAGTTCAACTGACTCAGTAAGTATGCCCCTGAATTTGTGCTTACTGAGGAGTTCCGATGTCACCAGTTTGAGGATGGATTGCATGATTCCATCAAGGAGCATCTGGCAGCAATTACTCTATTGCAGCAAGTGACGTACCATCAGCTGGTACAGGCTGTAATGAAAATTGAGAGACAGGAGGTGGTTAGGAGAGAAAGGAGTCAGAGAAGGGGTTTTGGTAGAGGAGGCCAGTCCTTGGGGAAACGGAGTCGAGAAGGTACTACTTCTACACTGGAAAATACTCAGAGATCTGTGACAAAGGGAAGGCAACAAAACTTTCCCTCTTCGACTGTTTCTGGTAAGAGGTCGTCTGGAGGCCGAGGTTCGGAACCCCCGAAGTGCCCAAATTGTTCTGTACATCATTGGGGTGTTTACAGAAGGGCTACAAGAGCCTGTTTTCGTTGTGGTAGTACTGAGCATAAGATAGCCAGTTGTCCTCTCAACCAGGCTCAGACATCACAAGCCAGTCGAGAGGTCTTTCATACGTCTGCTGGGAACAGAGGATGTGATAGAGGTCGAGGAGGATCTAGGCAAAATAGACCGAATCAGAGTAACCAATCAAAAACAGTAGATCGACCAGCTGTGCCTACTGCTTCGGCTCGAGCTTATGCACTGAAAGCTCGTGAGGATCAGGATGCACCGGATGTCATTGCTGGTATTGTTTCCCTCTTTAATTATGAAATGCATGCATTGATTGACCCTGGATCTACTCATTCGTATATCTGTGTTGGAGAAATGTTTGA
>JAOQML010000009.1:19788750-19799440 GCA_027568935.1 Erythroxylum urbanii
TTTAGTGTTAATTTGAGTGTTTAGTGTGTATTTATGTTTTAATTGTGTTAGTTTATGTGTTTAAGTGTTTTTATGGGATTAGTATGAGTCTTTGAGCTTAAATGTTATATTTTTTAGGTACCTTGATGTGTTTGATAGTGTTTTAAGATAAACGGCAAAGAACGGGGAAGTTTCGAAGAGTTTCAGGCCAAAAACACGACCCAGCATAACAATCCACGATTGTGACAGAAAGAGACGAGCTGACAGGACCCAGGCCACGATCGTGACATTTTGGTCATGATCATGACAGACAGCCCTGAACCAAGCCACGATCATGCACTTTGGGCCACGATCATAACAGAGAGGGTTAGGCGTTGGCCACGATCGTGGCCTGCATCGGGCAAACACTAAAACAGCTAAAAATGTAAAGTTTCGTAGGACTTTTTGGACCATTTCGACCCCGAATCAACCCTAGAAATTCCAAGATATAAATAGAACATTAAATAACAAAAAAGCAGCTTTTTTTCATCAGTCAATTCTGAAACCTTAGAGAGCATATCGAGAGATTTAAGAAAGGAGACGAATGAAGAGAGACACGCAGAAAAAGCTTGACGTGAAGTACTTCCTAGAACAGGTAGTTTCCAACCATCGCTGCCTCCACTAGTCCATTCTGACAGCATTTTCTGTCTTTATTTCAATTTTATTGATGTATAGAAGTGGGATAATTGTTGAGAATAGTTGTTATTGAATGTCGATTTTTATCTAAACTCAACTTCGGGACTTTAATATTTGAGATTAATGAAGTTTGATTTATTGTGTTTTCATTGAGTTATTTGTGATTCAATATTTGTGCTTAATAATTCGGTAATAAACTGAGAGGGTGAACCGAGTAAATATCATCAAATTGGACTAACAAGAGTTAGGTAGTTTGATAGATAAAAATTGAATCAAATCGGTAAAATCGTGTAACAAGAGATTGAACATAGGTTTTCGGTAGGTTATTAGACAAATTTAGAACTAATTTAGGTTTTGGATAAATTGAAAATCAAGAGATTACATTTTCATAATTTAAATTAGGGATTATAAATTAGGGTTAAAGATTATAACTCAGGAGAAAATAATTCACCATAGGACCGTCTAGACCTAGCAATTTGATAACTGCATAATCAATCAGATTTTTATTAAATTCGGATTAAAACCCCCCTTTTTCTCAATTGGTAGTTTCTAGATTGATTCTGAATTAGGTTGTGCAAAATTGCTATTATATTTATATTTTATGAGTTCAATTCTTGATATTGATTGTTTGAATGGTTAATTTCTGCATTAGTTGTTTATTTTGATTTATTGCAAATTTGAGTCAAGTTTTAGATTCTAGGATTAGATTAACCTTCCTTGTGGAAATAATACCTTAGGTATTACGCGAACAACCCGTGCGCTTGCAGAAATATCGAAGTTATAAATATTAAAACTTAACATACGTAACCTAGCGATCAAGACCCTTGGATGTAGGTAGTAATTAAGCTATCGAACTGAGTAAATTGTTATGTGCTCTTTTTACTTTCTTACAAACATCACAAACTTGAAAAAGCAAACTCTTCTTTCATCGGTATCTTGTAAAAGAAGATAACACAACTGAAGGCAAATCCTAACAATATCGTTATTATTTATGATAGTAATAATCATTAATTATCATAATAATGATCAATAAACATTTTTAGACAAGAATATGCATTTTCTAAGTTTAAAAAAGTCATCACCAGCTGTAATTCGAACGGAATTTATAATTAAGAGCAGAATTGAAAGGAAACAAGATGTGGACAAATTGAAGGGCGGACCATTACTTTTGTAACGAGACTACCTTGTACGTCTGGTTTAACGAAGCAAAATTTTACATGCATTCGAGATTCTGCCACCGACCCATCTTCTATACGCTACGCGTGGCTCGATCAGATAAGCTTTTGTTTTTTTTAACGACCTTTTCCTTCTTCTGCAATACAAGAGGGACATCTAGCGAACCTTTAGCTCGTGTTATCGCATATTCTTTCAAAAGTCAGTGTTTAAAGATCAAAAGGTTGAGGATAAAATATTCTGTGAAGTTTATATGATAGGAGACAAAGATTGAAAAAAATATGAGAACGAAGCGGAAAGTATAACATATTCTGCAAAATTCTTAACACGACGGGATTCCATTTTCTCCCGTGCAGTAGTTCAACTTTTAGAATATGCAACAGGATAGGTAGATTCTCTTCTAACCTTCTCCTGTGGGTCACGTAGAACCCCGTTAGTGATTTCTTTGGAATCTTGACCTAAGAATGCGAAGAGAAAGGACCAGATTCAGAGAATCAACAATAACTCATGAAAATGTGCAGGAAGTGTTATCAGAGGAATACATTTTCATAGTAGCGCGAGGCTGGTGTGCTCCGGATGGGCATATTTCTATTCTCCAACACATTTAAATTTTAAAGAAGATGATTGAAAAAGTGGAAATAAGTTGTATTTGTAAATATGATCAGATTACTACATAAATTTAACTTGTTAATATATTGAATACTTTATTTAAATTACGTAATTTATGGATCACCATATGTATATATTCAATAATTTATTTAATACATTATAAATTTAGCCGTTAAAAGATTTTTAAAAAATCCTTTTTGGTATTATTACAGTATTTTATAAATCTTGAACTTTATTAGACCTTTTGTCATCTCGCTGGATTGAATTAATGGGACTGGGATAGTTATAACCATGAAATCTTTATTTTTATGTTTTTATGTAAAAGTTACCTTTATCTTTCTCGAGTCTTAATATTATGTACCATTGTAGATAAGACAACCGTTAGTGGGTCGGTGGTATGGGCCTATTAGATACCTTTTGCAATCCACCAATACTGCTTGTCACTGCGCCTTCACGCCTGAGTTCTCTTTAATCAAGTGTGATCTGAGTTTTGTGCACCTAACTAGAAATAAGAAAGGTCGTAATTTGTAGTATACCAAGTATTAATAGATCTTAACATCATATTAGGTATATTCTTTAGTTCTAGTTTATTTTTTATTTTTTTTATTTAACTAATCTTTTAACATATCAATTTTACTTATTTATTATTTTAAATTACATCATTTTTTTCATTTTTACATTTACATGTGCGTTTATCAGAAATAGGCTCTCTATTATATAAGGATAAAGTTACGTATTGTTAAGCGACCATTTCACCACAATAGCGTAAGTTATTGTGTGAGGTCAACTTAATTAGTTTTATATATTCATTAATATACTCCCTCAAGTAAAAACCCTTTGGACTTGAAACTTGCACAAACTCATTCTACCTTTTGCTGAATTAATTAGGTAGGTGATAAGATTTGAACTCAAGACTGTTTGGTCATAAGGGCTTTGATACTATGTTAGAATTTTTAATAAAGGTAGAGTGTAAAGCTCATTAACAAGAATTGGACTTAGGTCAACCATTGTCAAAATGACCATAACTAATCATCTGGATAGTTAGCCCTTACCATTTATAAATCCTTTAATATTTTCAAGTTTAATCAATATGAGATTTTCTAACACTTCCCCTCAAATATAATTAGGACTGGACATCCAATTGTCACTTGAAATAAACGCAGTAATAACCAGACTGGATGGCTAGGACTAGACATCTAGACGGACAATTAAAAAATTAATAATTTGGACTAAATTTGCTTTGATACCAATTGTTACAAGTCTTATGGAAGAACTATCCCTAAAAGCTAACTTAAAGGGTGGGGAGGCCATAAATCTATAAATCTCACATCAGCCTGTTTTATTACCAATATAAAACAATTAGACCGTAATATTCCACCACGCTTCGCAACCTAGGCACCAGCGGGCTATCTGTGCGCTAGACTTTTTTTAGCCCCAGGTGAGCACTGCAATACCAACGTCACCACCAGTTGACGTGGCATAAGGACTTGAAATAGTGGTATCAAGAATTCCACTTCGGATAAGTATGAGCACATTCAATCATTTATAATAGTGTCCAAACTTCTCATTTCAAGCTAGCTTTTAGGGATGAGTTAGGCCTTTCTATATGGTATTAGAGCCTGTTTGTCTCGATAGTTTGGAGCGGTACTCGGTTCTGTCTCTTTGCCCAATATAGCCAACAGATGTCCATCCCTGCTTTGATCTGAGAGAGTATGTCAAAAATCTCACATCGGACAAGTATAAATGTATTTAGTCATTTACAATAGTGTGTAAACCTTTCTTCTCAAGCTAGTTTTTTAGGGTAAGTTAGGTTTTTCAAAATAATATCAGAGCCTATAAAGTTCAATGGTTCAATAAAGATCTTAAAGCTCAAAAATTCTAAATAAATTCACTTGACAAATATAAAAAGAGGTTGCAAGTGAGAGGAAGTATTGAGATAATAAATTTCACATTGAAAGAATATAATATCAAATAATAATGTATAAGTTTAAGAATGAGTAATCCTCCTTAAAATATAAATCTTTTAGATCGACTTTATTTTCGACTCAATTTAAATTTTAATATATATTATCAGACTTTTTCAAAATAAACGAGATTTAGATTGAATACGATGACGACGAATTCCGGCATTGTTCAATGCTCCCGTAACCTTTTGTGCATAAACATACTGACAAATTTTCATTAGTTGCTACAACAAAGTCCCTAGGAAGGATGATTTTCTGGTTATCTTCTGACTTGCTAAGTTAGTATTATAATTATTTAACTGCACAAATATTTTAAATAAATATTTGAAAAGACATGACTTCGCTTCACACCTTACACTTGACAGTGTTCCGGAGAGATCCACAACAAACATCGTCCACTAAACTAATCGCAAGTACCCGCATAGGTACGTATATCAAGTAGGTTTTATATTTTATAAACTAGTAGATAATAGCTGGAGGTTCTGTGTGTTTCCCGTTTCCTTTTTAATTCTTTGTTAATTGTTGTGTAGGGTCTAAACTACCAATCAAATAACTCATAAATTGTGTTGAATTACTTAAATTCCAAGACTTTATGAAATTTTTTATTTTGATATTAACTTAATAGAATTAACATTAGACCAGTATTGCTACAACTATATAAAGTTTAGACATTAAAATGATAAAATTTAAAACTAAGATCATTATTATAGTTTTTTTGTTTTTAAAAATAATTGCCCTTATTTCTATTGCCTCCAAAGACATTGAAAATTAAAAATTTAAGTTCTGGGAAATATTAAGATCCGGCACAAAGATGTTTCTCTAACAGAAACTGTTCCGACGGGGAACGTTCACTCAATAAAAACGATCCTTTGAGATATTACACGTGTTCGAGATGTAATATATTTATTCTGCATATGAAATTATCGGATTTTGTGAACCTTTGAATATGTTGAAAAGGACAACACCCTTGAGAATTTGTGAAATGTAAATTTAAGTTTCCAGCGGTTTGTCCGTGGAACTAGTTCCTTATTTTGACATAAAAAGGAGGTGCTCAGTCGCTAAAAGAGGAACATAAACAGAGAAAATCACCGACTCGGCATTATACAGAGAGAATAAAAAGAGACAACCTGGTTATCACCAACCATTCAACCTTCATATCTAGAAAGGTTACTTGATTCCATTTTTTATTCAAAATTTTCACGCACCCGTTTATTCTTCACGCTATAAATAAGTGCATAAGCTTCACCTTTTCTCCTGTGCAAGCATTGTTCTCTACTACTCCTCTTTCTGTGTTGTATTAGCTTCCGTTGCTCTCTTGCATCTAATTTCCTAAGTGACTCTTCATGCTCTTTCTGTAACTTCAATACTAGTCAGGTCACTCTGATTTCTGTTTCTTCTGTGGAGAATTATTCTGTAATCATCCTTACAGTTCTACTTATAGATTGCAGTTCTCCTGTCTTGAATACATAACACTGTCTCCTAGCAATTACGTTTCAGTGTGGATCATTGCTTATATCTTCCTCCTATTCTGCTTCAATATAAGTTTCCTTTTGCTCCAGATAACAGAACCTACAGTTCCAATCCATAAATAGTGAGAAACACAGTGCTTTCTGAAGCCTACCATTTGTATACAGTATTCTGACACCGTCCTATTCTTGCCTTTGGTTTTTCAGCTGTAATTTCTACACCATGGCTCCACCGGATGTACCTGTTAAGCCACTCCTTACCAACCTCCGCTCTGACAGTATAGACAAATACTTTGATTTTTCAGATAATAAGTTTAGTGTTAAAGGTGTTCCTTTGCTCTCTGATGTTCCAAGCAATGTCACGTTCTCTCCTTTCATGTCCATCTGTAACTTCAAAGCCTCTGATGCTCCGCTTCCCCTGCTTCAACTTGTTCATGGTGTGTCACACAGGGGCGGTTTTCTCGGGTTCCACAAAGAGACGCCGTCCGATTGTTTGATGAACTCACTTGGGAAGTTCACGGAGAGGGAATTTTTGTCCATCTTTAGGTTCAAAACATGGTGGTCTACCATGTGGGTTGGTAGTTCTGGTTCTGACTTGCAAATGGAAACTCAGTGGGTTCTCCTACATGTTCCTGAAATAAGGTCTTATGTCATAATAATACCCCTCATTGAAGGGAGTTTTAGGTCTGCTCTTCACCCTGGCATTGATGGCCATCTCATGATTTGCGCTGAAAGTGGTTCTACCCAAGTGAAAGCATCATCTTTCGATGCTATTGCTTATGTTCACGTCTCTAAAAATCCTTACGATATCATGAAAGAGGCATATAGTGCTCTCAGGGTTCATCTCAATACCTTTAGGCTGTTGGAAGAGAAAACAGCCCCTTCTGTTGTTGATAAATTTGGGTGGTGCACTTGGGATGCATTTTATTTAACTGTGGAGCCTAATGGTATCTGGCATGGCGTTAATGAATTTACTGAGGGTGGTGTGTCACCGAGATTTGTAATCATCGACGATGGGTGGCAAAGCATCAATCTAGATGGTCAAAATCCGAACAGGGACGCTAAAAACCTTGTTCTTGGTGGGACTCAAATGACTGCCAGGCTTTACAGGCTTGATGAATGTGAGAAGTTCAGGAAATACAAAGGAGGATCTATGCTAGGTCCCAACCCTGCCGCTTTCGATCCAAAGAAACCAACGATGGTCATTTCAAAGGCAGTTGAACTCGAGCATGCTGAAAAGGAACTTGACAAGGCAATACAAACTGGAGTCTCTGACGTTTCTTCCTTAGAATCGAAGATTCAGAAGTTGAAACAGGAAATGGATGCCCTTTTTGCTGGAGAAGAAAAAAATGATCTTTCTAATCAAGCCTGCAAAAGTTGCCCTTCTGGGACCGAGGATTTTGGTATGAAGGCTTTTACAAGAGATTTGAGAATAAAATTCAAAGGTTTGGATGACATATACGTGTGGCATGCATTATGTGGTGCCTGGGGTGGTGTAAGACCAGGCTCTACTCAACTGAACTCAAAGATCAAACCCTGTAAAGTCTCTCCTGGTCTAGATGGTACAATGAACGATCTAGCTGTGGTTAAAATTGTTGAAGGCGGAATCGGACTTGTTCATCCCGAGCAAGCAGGAGATTTCTTTGACTCTATGCATTCGTACCTTGCTAGTGTTGGCATTACAGGAGTGAAAGTGGATGTCATTCATGTAAGTTTATCTAAAACTTCTTCTATGTGTTCCTTTTGGTGTACAAAAATGTAGCAAGCCCTAGATGTTCAGCTGTAAATATAACGATGTATTCTCCAATTTCAGACCCTGGAATATGTATCAGAGGAGTACGGAGGTCGAGTTGAGCTTTCCAAGACCTATTACAAAGGTCTTTCAGATTCACTTTCGAAAAATTTTAAAGGAACAGGACTCATCTCTAGCATGCAACAGTGCAACGACTTCTTCTTCCTTGGAACAAAACAGATATCTATGGGAAGAGTAGGTAAGAAAAGTTCAACCAAGTGTCCTTCTACAGTCCTTTAATCATTATAATTGCAGGAAGTTATTATTTTCACTCTTGAAGGTGGTACGTAATCTGGCAAATTTATGTTTCAGGCGATGATTTCTGGTTTCAGGATCCAAATGGGGATCCAATGGGAGTCTATTGGCTACAAGGTGTGCATATGATTCACTGTGCATATAACAGTATGTGGATGGGCCATATCATACAGCCTGACTGGGACATGTTCCAATCTGACCATCCCTGTTCCAAGTTCCATGCTGGATCAAGAGCCATCTGCGGTGGACCAGTCTATGTTAGTGACTCTCTGGGAGGTCATGATTTTGAGCTCATCAAGAAACTTGTGTACCCTGATGGTACTATCCCCAAGTGCCAGCACTTTGCCCTGCCCACTAGGGACTGTCTCTTCAAGAACCCTCTATTTGACAAGCAAACAGTTCTCAAGATTTGGAACTTCAATAAGGTACAAGCCTGAGTGACCGACTAACAGATACTAAACGACATAGAACTTCAGAACTTGTCACTGTGTTATGACTTTCCAAGTCGATGACAAAGCGATGTTTGCTCATTTTCTAATTCAGGAATTAGCCGTTTTTTAGTAGTTGTCTTTTCGAACATTTTCAAGCAAACTATGCTTAAAATTGCCACGTACATTTGCAGTATGGAGGAGTAATTGGAGCTTTCAATTGTCAAGGAGCTGGATGGGACCCAAAGGAGCAAAGAATCAAGGGCTACTCAGAATGCTACAAGCCAATGTCAGGTTCCGTTCATGTCACAGACATCGAATGGGATCAAAATAGAGAAATCCCTGGAATGGGCAAGGCTGACGAGTACGTAGTATATCTGAACCAGGCTGAGGAACTTCGCGTTGTCAAGCCAAAATCTGCCGCAATCCAATTGACCCTTCAGCCATCTACATTTGAGCTTTTCAGCTTCGTGCCAGTCGAAAAACTCGGCCCTAGAATTAAATTTGCTCCGATAGGACTAACCAACATATTCAATAGCGGTGGCTCGATTCAGGAATTGATGTATGTCAGGTCTGCAACCGAGACCAGAGTGAAAATGGAGGTTAAAGGCGGAGGGACTTTCTTAGCCTACTCGAATTTGTGTCCGAACAAGGCTTTTGTGAACAGTGTTGAAATGGGATTTGAGTGGCTGCCAGATAGCAAGCTGACGTTTGATCTGCCTTGGAATGAAAGGACAGGTGGAGTATCTGAAGTGGTTTTTCTATTTTGAAGTTGATCAAGACGTCAATGCCGTACAACTATATAAATAGTTGTCTAAAGTATTGATAGGAAGTTCATTATCTGTTGTTGAAGTTGGATGTATACACATCCCTTTATTAAATTGAAGTCCTTTTCGTTGTAGATGTGCTTGATCTTTTACATATATATGAATTTTCTTGTCTAATTTTATCAAGTTTTATTCGGAATTAATTATGCTAAAGCTTTGTTTAGGAATGTACGTAGAATTGAATTGTAAATATGTACGTATATCCATTATAAAGTACATTGGAAACAACTACGTCTCCTTGATATTGGAGAAATGGATATTGTATAGTTAAAACAAAAAAAGGATCATAATTTCCTTGAAAATCAGAGGAAATTCAATGACATATTTCCTTGGAGGTTCTAAAAGTACAATCTGAAAATTAGAAACAGCCTACGAATTTGTGAGGATTTATTTTGTTAGATTGTAACGAGATCGGAACATCAAAATCTACTTTTTCAATCGAGCAAATAAAATGTCCGATTTGCAAAATTAATTATTCGGATTAGACAGCAAGTCAAGACTCCAGTAGCCGGGACCAGATCACCTGATCTCATTACTCTGTTACATAAAAATATATCTATTTAATAAATAGAGCCCCCAAAAATTGGATGACTAAGATCGTATCGAAACAGAGGGTACGTTGAAATTGAGAATAGAAGAACTTGCGTCCAAGTGGCCATGAACACATAACTAAAATATGATGATTTGACTACTTTTGCTTATAAAATTGAATGTAGTTTGGTCCACATAACACAACTATGTAATTTGAGTTTGACCACCAAATTAGTTGAAAGGTCCGAATCTAATAGGGTATCTTCGTATAGAACTTGCGATTGTGTGTCAAAGATGGTAAATCTAAAGCTTAAGGCTATATTTGGTTGTTGGTTTATTAATGAAATGGAATGAAATATAATATTATTTCATCGTCTAGAAGGAGGGGTTTATAATGTAATGGAATAGGATGAGACAAAAAATGAAGATTTCATATGACAGCTCATTCCATCATAAATAATAAAAATGAAAAACCTTCAATTTGGAAGGTTTATGATGGAATGTAAAATAATAAACAACTTTATACTATATTACATTATAAACCTTTCATCCAAGCAATATTTTACTGTATTAAATTATGAACCTTCCATCCCTCCCAAATAATAATTTTCTAATATTACATTCATTTACATTTCATTCCATTATAATCATTCCATTCTATTCTATTTTACTCTATTCTATTAAAAACCTTACGTCTAACCAAACAAAGCCTAAGTTTTATTATAGAGAAAGTTGAAACCAACCAACTTTGGGAAAAGAACAAGGCTAATGCATGACTTGAAGGTTCATCGAACTAATGATAACAAAATAGGGAATTGAAATTGGGTTTTTATAAGTTTTATATGAGCTTACAACTTCTTTTGTTCGGACTAATGTTGTAACATCCCGTCTCTAGATAACGGGTTGAATTATACAAATGGGTACACGAGAGATTAATCGGAGAAATTAGGAAAACACATCTCATGCTCATGCATTTGTGAACAGTGATATG
>JAOQML010000009.1:19837821-19852163 GCA_027568935.1 Erythroxylum urbanii
TTGGCATTAATTATAATATAACATAACTATGGTTTGATTCAAATGGTTGATTTATTAGCTAAAGCCAACATTTTCCTGATGAATGATTGCCCCTCAAAATTGAAGTCCTCACTGTTCAGAGAATGACCGGTTCCTATCCCCGTCTGTTGGGCAGATTAAAATTAAGAGTGCAACTCCTAAACAATTAGATGATAAACTTAAAGTGGAGTTTTTTTAAAAAATAAAAAAGAATATTATTATAGTTAAAACTAAATCGACATTATAACGAGTTCAAGGCTTTAAGCCTACTATTAGCCCCTTAGCACATGAAGGCAGTTCACAGCTAGCTGGAGATGAACCTTCGATGGAAGGTTAGCTGGATCACGCGCATGGCGGTGGAATTCGAAAGCTCCAAGGTGAATTAGCACTTTAGATCAAGCATGGTGCAAGTTTGGTAGAGTTTCGGACCGTATATGAGCTAACAAGGCTATGGTTAAGTTCTTGATGGACTAAGAACTTAGTGGGTGCTCAAATGGACGGACCATGGCTAATAGGCTTAACATAGGTAAGCATTGGATCAGACCATTGTGTTATGACTTGCTTTGGCTTGGATGACTCATCATCAACCGATAGAGATCGTGGGGATTGTGGATGATGTGGAGAATAAGATCATAGAGGATAAACATCAACACTAAAGGATAAAGACCACGCGAGAGGATCATCTGAAGATAGTGGACATATTCGTAAATAGGGATAGATCATGTGTAATCTTTTATCTTGTTTGTTGGGGTGTAGATAAGCCTTATCGGATAGAGTCCTATTTAGATGGAGATGTAATCTTATAGGATAATGATGTAATCTGATAGGATAAGATCATGATCTTAGTTGTTAGAGTTCTGCTAGGATTCTTACTTATTCCCCAAGCCTTGATGCCTATATATAGCTCATTTGAGACTTGCTCTTTACACAAAATAGTTAAGAGCATTCCTTTGTATACTTTGAGGAAGTAATTGGCAGTTTGTTATATCTCTTATTTGTTCTATTGTTGCCTTTGATTATTCTAATTACTTCCGTAGTTTATTGCGAGTGTGAGAGTCAAACACTGTAAGGATCGTGAGGCATTCGAGAACTTGATTGTTAGTCTACGATCACGTGGGGAAGGCTGAGTCTTGCTTAAATGGATCTAAACAGGATTGTTGTGCAAAGGAGTAGGCGCAACTTGCAATAAGTTTGGTGCTTAAGAAGACCTTTGTAACAATTGGTATCAGAACCATAATTTCAAGATAGCAAGAGGCAGTAATTTGACGGAGCATATCAATAGAGTGGAGGCACTCATCAGCCCAATTCCTTAAGGGAAGGAGAAGGTCACATCCTACAACACTCGGATGGATATGTTGGTAGAGCAAATCCAGGCATTGTAGCATCAAATAATGGAATTGATGAAGGCACAAGGGGATACTAGGTTCTAGATGATGATCCTAAGGCGTGTTGTTGCAACACAAGAGACTGGACATGCCGAGAGCACCATGGTGAAGATTCGTAAACCTAAATTTTTCGAAGGAGTTCAGAACACAAAGGAGCTCAAGATCTTTATGTGGGACATAGAGCAGTACTTTATGGCTGTGAAGATACCCGATGCTGAGAAGGTGAATGTGACGACTATATACTTATATGGTGATGTCAAACTATGCTGGAGAACGAGGACCTCTGCAGAGATCAGCACAGGTAGAGATCCCATCAGCACGTGGAACAAGATGAAGGAGTTGAAGGATCAATTTCTTTTGATGAATACTTCTTAGCTTGTGAGGGATGCCTTGAAGAAGCTAAAATAGGACGGATCGGTAAGAGAGTATGTTAAGAAGTTTAGTTCTCGAATGCTTGACATTGATAATATGTCAGACGCAGACAAGCTCTTTAACTTTTTGTCCTGGTTACATCCATAAGTGCAAATGGAGTTGCAGAGGTAAAATATGAAGGACGTGTTTAGTTCAATCATGGCTGCTGATGCTTTGGTAGACTTTCGGGTGACGAAGGAAACTAAGAAGGGCTCTTCAAATTCTTCCAAGGGCAAAGACCTAGCCCAAGAGGAGAAGAGTGAGGGAAAAAAGAAGAAAGACTCCAAAAAAGGAGACTTTAAAGGGAAAGGCAAGCAAATGGCTTCAATAATGGGGAGACATCCTCCAAGAAGGGCAAAGTTGCTTATTACCTATGCAGTGATCTACACTTTGTGAGAGAATGTCCAACGAAGAAGAAGCTAAATACGTTGATCACTGAAGAAGAAGAGGAGGATTCGGAGGCAACTTTAAATTTGATCTCTTTGTTGAACGCAGTTAAGAGTGAGCCTAATCATTTTGACAAGTTAATGTATGTAGGGTTACAAGTCAATGCGAAGGAGGTGACCGCAAAGATAGATTCAGGTGCGACACACTCATTCGTGATAGAAAGGATGGAGTGTAAGTTGGGGCTCAAGGTATCGAAGTCCACGACGAGGATAAAAACCCCTACAAGCAAGCCACAAGTGGTGGTAGGAGCTACTTACAACATCCCAATGAGCATAGGGAGTTGGCGTGCTAAGTTCAATTGCATGGTCATACCACTTGAACATTTCGATGTGATACTAGGAATAGAGTTATTGAAGGGAGAAAAGGTTGTGTTGTATCCAAGTTTGAAAGGTACGATGATCATGTAATAGAAAAATTCCTTCTTTTTTAACTGTTGTACATCCGATGGTGGAACGACGGATGATACAACGGCAGTAACACATATGTCAATCATGTCAGTCATTAGCATCGAGAAAGGATTGAAGAAAGGCATAGAGACCTATCTCGTTGCCATATGGGAGATCAGTGAGAAGCACATGGTGGAAGTCGTCGATGGGGTTGCAAGTTTGTTGAGGGAATTTCGAGACTGTTGATGGTAAAACCTATCTACTTGTTTTATGCTCAAAAATTGTAAGTGAACAGGTCATAACTTGTAACTTAAAAGAGCGGATATCGATCTCACAAAGATTGATGCCTAGAAACCACTTAATTTAGATAAAACTTTGTTTAAGAAACAAAATTTTTAAAAGTAAATAATCTGGAAAATTAAATTAAAATTAAAATACTAACTCAAAATAATAGACAATACCAAATTGCAGAAAAATTGGAATTCAAGAATTTAAAGACTAGAGATTACTTTTTTGCTATTTTGTCTCCCTCCTATTTTACTAATTGAATTGTGTCTCACCCTAGATTTTCGAATGTAATAACTTCCCCCCCTCAAGGTGTAATTAATTATCCCTAATCGAACTTAAGGGAATCAATTGGAGGATCTCTCAACCTACCCAATGACTCAACCTATTTAACTAGTTATTAAACTATCTTATGGTGATCAATTGACTAGCCGAGATATCTCTTCTAATTATTCAATTAATGTGATAATTGTAAGTCTATAGATCGCCAACTCTCGTTGTATAATCGTACAAAAATTTATCTTACTCTCTCGATTTGTTGCCAGATAATAATTTAAATCAACAATTATTAAAAACAACTTCATTCAATTTAACAAAATAGGAGTTTTGACAAAATAGTTCAAAAGCAATCCCTAAAACTAAATCAGCCTAACATGGTCTCATAACATCATCAACATTCAAATAAACCATTTTACAAAAAATAGAAGATGTAAAATTGACAGAAAATTGAATAACAAGACTCCTTTTCTTTGCCAAAATATAGAAATTTTAGTGTTGATGTGCTATTTTGCTCAATCTTGATAATGATCTTTGATTTTAATCCTTCCTTAAGGCTCCAAACATACGTTCTTTACTCCCAAAGATGGTCTTTCGATAGAAGGGTTTTGTCTTTTCCAAAGATGAAGGCTTAATGTTGCTTTTATAGTCCAAAAAATCTAAATTTGATGAAGCCCCGCATAATCCTTCGGATTATAATTCCCATGATTGTAGGAATTGGCATGATTCCCACGATTGTGGGAATTGGCCACAGAATAGTTCCTCTTTTCTTTTCCTCTTGATTTCTCGTTCAATCTTTAAGTTGCTCCATCTTCCTTCCTACACAAAAAATAGTCAATTCTTACCCTAAATTAATATCAAACACAAAAGAACAACAACGGAAATCAAACTAAGCAAAACTATACAAAATGAATCATAAACTATAACAAAAATCAACAAGCATGCAAGAAAACACAAGCCAATTGTATAGGAAAATATAAACTACTGCACACTTATCAGGTGCCACTAGGGACTAACAGTGCCTAAATGATTAACTACATGAAAATCAAGTAGGGTTCACTCATTTAAATGTGAAAACACCTTAATTTAAAGCTCACCTTTATTACCTCAAAGGAAGACAATAAACAGTAGAGAAACATTAAAGAAGATGCAAAATAGTGGAGAGAGAGAGTGATGAGAGGAGTGTGCATCTCAAACTCCATTTATTGGTAAAATAAGGGTCTAATAAAAAACTTTTAACAAGCTTAAAGTTAAATTGGAAAAAATAAAAGTTTAAGAATAATATATGCCCAACATCAAATTTAAAGTAAAATTTTAAAATTTTTCTTAAAACATAATCACAATTACGATAACAAATTGCAAATCTAATATTATAATTTCAAATAGAATATAATTTAAAATTATTCATAAAACATTAAGAGTGTTAAATCAAGAGAAGAACAGAGAGTCGAGATTGAAAATATAAAGAAGGGGCAAAGAGGAAAAAATGTGCAAAACAATTTAGAGGAAAAGGAAGAGTAGAAAAAAAAGTATAAGGATAAACTTGAGAGCCTCAGATCTCTTACAAATAAAAGAAAATGGAAAGTTCACTTAAGAATAAGGGTGCTTGGGTTCTCTCAATTATAGTTGGACTTTTTTATTTCAGAATGTAAAAAGAGTCACTTTTTACCAATATTGAATGCTTCAAAAAAGCATAAGATATTTGTTCAACAAGTCTCTGATTTTAGTGATGATAGAGTGATATAATCATAGATTATATAGTAAGTTATATCATTATTATTAAAAATATTATTTTATAAAAATAATATTTTATTATTTATGATATTAATGATTACTAGTACTCAGTAAAGGTTGTCATTAATTTTTAATATTAAAATATAAAAAATTAGGATTGATGGAACATTTTATTTATTAAAACAAATAAATGTATATAATCTCGCTACCTTACTACCGACGGAAACTATCATTCGCTATTTATGATCATTTTGGCATACTTCCTTTTAGAAAATTATTATACGAAGATATGCAAGCTTCCTTGAACTTATTATCAATTTGAAGGGTTGAATCTGATGCACAAAAACATATGCAAAAATGTTATAATAATAATGTAAATCGGTCTACAATATGACTGATGTCTAATTTGTAGTAAAAGGTCAATCAATTTGAAACTAAGCCTAGGCTAATCCTTCTAGCTATTATAGTGATTTTAAAGTTAATCCATATCTTAATCCATTCTAGTGTGGGCAGTTTAATAAAACTGTTTACCTTCAGAAAGACAAAGAACTAATAAGAATAATAAAGTTTAGCTCCCCTGGCCAAAAGAATCGGTCGGATCCAGTTCAGGATCTTGTCCGCTAAGTGATACTAATCTTCAGCAACATTTTGATAAATTTGATAATTCCTCTCTTTCCAAATCATATAAACAGTAGTTATAATAGCAACTTTGAGAAGAACAGAATTTTCTTTACCTGGTTTGGAGTGGGTGATAAACCAACGTAATGTAAGCTCCCACTCATAAATATTGTTCACAGAACAGACCATGATTCCATATAGCTTTTGAATAATCACACTGAAAGAATAGATGGTTCCTATCTTCATCAGCATTCTGGCAGAGAACACAGCAGGTATCATTTGTGTTAAAGAGCCTATTTTTGATGACTAGCCACCTATATGATAGAGGCTTTGGGGTTCATTGTACTTTTCCAGACAAGGTTGTACACGGGACTTTCGGTAAGTCTTGGCTAGAAAATGATGACAAGAGACGGGGTGAACACACCACTCAAGTGAGGTGTCCATGAGATTGAATCAACCACGCTGGTATCACTTAACAAAGGCAGACGGTCTCTCATATGGGAGAACCCCCGAAAGTCTTCACTCTATTAGCCATCCTATAGCAATTCAGAAACTCTGGCGTCCAAAGATAGTCAGTTTCGTAGAAGTAAACAAGCAGGGTTATTTAGTAAAGGGCTAATCTCTAGCCAATTGTTAACCCAAAATTAGGTGTCTCTACCTCCATTAATTCGGTGTTTAATCAGGGGTATAATAAGTGGCGCAGCTTCAACGACTCATTGAAAAACCAAGAGTACTATCTGGAGGCTGTAATTTGCCAAAAGTTGTTAGCTTGAATATGGACAGTGTGGACAAAGAGCTTCCTTATTTGAGAATAATGGCCAAATTCTTTTGCTAAGCAACACTTTTTGCATTAAAGAGGTAAAGTGGACATTGAGTACTCCTTGTTTCTTCGAACTTGTGATATACTTCTAGCCAAGGGAGTTGACAATCTTATCTCCCCATCTATGAAGACACAATGGAACCTTACGGATAGTATTTTAAAGATCCCTTTGTAATTCTAAGCTAGTCCTTTACTATTAGTCTCTGTATTGTCCTTAACTCTCTGTAACTTGATGATTGGTGTACCCTCGTAATTTTTTTGCAATAGCGTGGCTATTGATAATCAAATTTCTTTTTTTTTTAAAAAAAATAATGAAGTTTGTTTATCTATTGGCAATTATCATTACTACACTTAAGCAGAGGGCTTCTCTCACAATCCACCATTTGTTCTTCCTTCTACCATTTTTGTACGTAAGTTGTTCTTTTCCTTAAAAAACCATCCACATGTATCAATTATGATCACTTTAGGAAAGAACATATAGAAATACATCACAAAGCCTTACCTAACTTATTTGACCATACACTCCTCTGGCTTATTTTATAATCGGTCATGTTATCAAATCTTTAGGAACCCTTCATTGGAGGAAATCAATATGGAACAAATGCATCACTCCTAAGTTCTCTTTTATAACATGTCTTGCCATTAAAAATAGGCTTTCAACCGTGGATTGAATTAAGAGTTCAATTCTTATCTCACTTATTATCTTTTCCATACTGATGATGAAACAAAGGACCACTTATTCTTTAAATATGCAACCTCCGAAGGGTTATAAAATTACATCTAACAATTGAATGTGCATGTTTGTAATGAGGTTGAATGGATGAATTATTTGTATAGGCATCTCGGAAGCCACTACTAAATGATGCATATTCTCTCATTACCATGATATCTTTTTGTGCTACCATCTATGCCATATGGAAGGTAAGGAATGAGTGTATTTTCGAGGTCAAAATGCTATGTAAGGAAGCCTTCTACTCCAAAGCACTAAATTGGTTTAGAGGTATCATTTTATTAAATGCTAAGACTAACCTAGTCTTTCTTGTAGTGGCATCTAGCTAGATGGCACATTAATTATGATAGGTCCCTATCTTGAAAAAACTAGACAGCCTGTCCGGTACTCCACAGTGGCCCTCTTAATATCAAATTGAGCTAAAGAGTTCCTGTGGAGCTAAGCATATTGCCCTTTTTATCAGAAAACTTTAACTCAACATTAAAAAATGTAAACAGTAGAGTTTTTTTTTGTGTCAATCATTTTATTAAAAGTTTCAACAGCATAATGATTGCATTTTGAAGTCCCCAAAATTTTCAAAATCTCTGTAAAAGTTCAAAACACTTCTATAATCACATTAAATTCTCAACTACAAATTTTGAACTTCAAGTCCATTCACAAATAATCTCAAACAATTAACTCAATCATTTTAAAAAGGTTAAAACATATTCATGCATTTAATTTAAAAACATTTATATACATGTCTTCTTTACTCAAAATACATTTCAAACATATTCATGGATATGTAGTTGTCCTCAAAAGTATTTACAAGGAAAAAATACCTAACACAGTAGCACGTGACGAAGCTAACTACTCGAGAGGTAAAGTCCTTGTTACTAAAGCCCCTAAGCATGCACTTAGGAGGTTTCATTTTAAAAATAGAAAATATAGTGTGAGTTAAATGAGCTCAATGAGTGTTAACTTTTCTATTCAAATCATATTTAACAATTTAAACCTCCTTAAAATAAATTCATTTCATTTTGTATCATACAATGCTAATATAAAACATGTATGTTTCCTTAAACCAAATTTCTTAATTTAACTTTAAAGTAAATAGTGGCGGCATTATTATTGTCATAAATTTTCTTACACAATATAGCCCACCACTAATTTCTTTGCCATCTGGTACCTATAGGTATAAAGTCACAAAGCTGGTTCTGCATTGTTTACCCGCGACTACCACTAATTACAGAGTTAGCTTTATATTGCTTACTTGCACTAGGTTAACTGCTATATATATACTGATAATTACAGAGTTAGTTCTTTATCGCTTACCCGTAATAATATTGGCTTGCACTATAGCACCCCACTCCCATTCGACATTTGCCGGTACGTCCATAAGATATTCAAGCACATGCCTAATGGAAGTAGTGCGCTAGAGCAGTCACATTCACTTATATACTATAGCATCATAATTGAAACACAAATAACACAATATCTAAAACTCAATTCCTCATTTCATTTCATGAAAACATAATGTACATTGTAGGATTACATTACATGATCTATATATATATAACGTCGAAAACTATAGGAGTTTACTACTCTTTTACATATTCTACATGAAAGAGGAATTATACAAAAAAACTCTATCTAACTCTTCAATCTGAGTTGACCGACCTTTGAGCCATTTCATGACTTCAAAAAATAGAACTAGGTTTCTTCTAAATCTTCTTAGTCACTAAGTCTCCTCTCTCGTACCTGAAAAGTCATGTTGCAATTTTGATGAGTTTTGCGAACTCAATGAGCTAACCATCATCGATGGCTCACTCATACAAACATAGACCAATTCATAATTTACATTCAATTTATAGATATTTCCTAGAACATTTTGCATATCACTACACTAATCATCATATAGCATCAAGTTTAATTTTATTCACTTATTTCACATTTCTCATTCAGAAAAATTCAAACAATTCATTTTGATCGTTTAAAGCATACATATCAAATGTATATGCAATACAAATATGACTCACATTCAATTACTATGTTGTTGTGACCGAGAGCCTTTTTAACTGTCTCGTATCCGTTGTGGATGCCGGGCTCATTTTACATAATGAGCCAGAGGCTCTTACCACATTTTGAGCTCTAAGCTCTTTTTCACTGGCGACTTTGGTTATAACTGCCTTTATCTGATCATGCATATTATGTATGAAATGCCTCAAACCACATATATTCAATCAGTCACTTTTATTCATTTACACATTCACTTTCACATTTTTAATCGGACAATAGTCCAGCATTCAACAATTATGTTTAGTACACTTTTTTCTGTCAGATTCACATACAATGAACACTTTCAATGTGATTCTCATACATCAAGTGCCTCGGACTATCAATGTCCGAAATTTACACATTCACATCAATAATAATTCAATAATCAAAATTTAAGCAATGATAGACAATCTTAGTGAGAGCATCTAGGTTACTTCTATGCCATACAATACACATTTACACATATTACAACTTTGCACAATCACATAAGTATTCATTTATACACATATGTATATGTGTTATATACAAGGCATGCTTAATGAAAATCCCGGATATATTTCTCTAATTCATATCTCATAATCATTTAACATCATCTTTCAATCATTCATGAATACCTAGTATCCCTTACTCACTTTAATCACCTAATCGATCATTAACCAGGTTCATTCTAAGCCTCATTCAAGCCTAATTACATCATAAGAAAGTATCTTAACATTGATTGTTTCAAACATCACTTAAAAGATAACTTTTCACTCTTTGTGTCTGCCTACAATCGTGATGGTCCTTCCCACGATCGTGACAAAAGCTCATGGAACTAGCTGCGATCGTGGGGATTATGCCACGATCGTAAACAAACCAAAATTTTGACGAATTCTATATACACAAAAACATCATTTACACTCCATATTTTCCAGAATTTATATGCAATTGTACAACTTCAATACATACAAATCTAGCTACCATTTTGATTACATTTAACTCACAAAACTCTACTTAATTGGCTCTTCATTAACTACTTAATCCTATCATACATGTACTCCAAAATTTTCCATGTTTTGTCTCTTTCATAAAATATCAATAAATCATTACTGGTAGGTCGTCAGGACACCAAAAATAATTCATGTTCCTGAAACAATGAAAACTTGTAGTAGCGGTGAAACAGGGTTGAACCATGAAGAGTTATAACTATCAATTCCTTTCGATGAAAAAAACAAATTAAATAAAGGGGGATTTGTGATTAAAGTTCAGATGTGAATAAAGCACAAAAAAATAAAGAAAAGAAGTAAAACAAATACCGCAGAGAAAAGTTGCAGACAAGGGTATTGAAACTCAATCGAATTGATCATTGATAACTCAACATATTCTTTAGCTAATAAGTTGGTTATAACTGTTGAAGACGCTTCTAACAGAAAATTCTTCCTTAATATTAGTCGATCAAGAGATGCTCATTATCAATCCTAGCTAGCAAACAACCCAAGAAGACACTTCATTGAATTTAGCTTGTTAACAATAATAAGAATTAGAAGAACCCAACTCTAACCAATAAACTCAACCAAGTGGTTTATTTAAATTAGATTATAAAATTCCTTCAGTGTTTCATCACTAAATCGCTACTAACATCAACTAGTAAAAGCAATTACGAGCTAGAACCAGTTAATTAGCTTCCAGTTAATCTCAGATGCTATCACAGGGATCCTACTGAAACAACACTCAAGAACCTTAAAAATAAATTTGGAAAATCATAATTATCATCAAAGAATTCGCTTGAAGATCAAAATCTCACAACCTAGAAACCAATCTTGATTGTACATTCTATCGAAGAAGAATTAAGCTATCATGGTTGTAGAAAGAACAAAGCTAGAGTTCTTAATCATTCTTCTTAGAAAAAACTAGAAAAGAAAATACAATAATGAATAATAGAAAAATCCTCCTCTCGTAGGCTACTCACTCCTCCTTTTATAGCTTCAGACTGCAAGATCCTCCTTCCTCATTTGCAGTTGGTTTCTCTGATTTCTCCTAAAATATCTCCTTTTTTTCTTAACAAAATATTTTATAACAACTCAATCAAAATAGTAAAATATGCTTGATCTTATCCTGATTGGCACAAGATAAGTTCCAAAATCAAGCAAATATTCTCACTAACAAAGACCCCCATACTAGCTCTTTAGACATCCTCGTTTAAAACAAAGTTGAAAAATAGTAAAGGACTTTAGAAAAAATTCAGAGACTTCCCAGGACAATCTCAAATCAGCAAATCAATGTTGGGTTTTTAAATGAATGTAAAAATTGCATATACAAGTAGATAAAAGATTATCAATTGCATAGAAGCTGCAAAAACCACAGTGAACAAGTTTTCTTGAAAGTTCTCGACCATTTGTACCACAAGGACTAGCTCTCACAACGATTTCACTCTAACACTCAAAAGTGTTTAGGAAAAAAGTTTTTAAACTCTCAATGTTCAAAACAATATAGCCACCTACCATAAGCTTGCACTTTTGTCTAACCTCCACCACTACGTAATCACAAACAGAATAAGAATCAGAAGGTCTTGACAAAGGTTGTAATGGGTCTGGGTTTAGGGGTAGGAAAATTCGAAGGAAAAAGGCTAAATTAAAGAGAACCATATAGCATGCACACAAAATTTCCACACATCCATTCTCTGAAAATCAACCATATACAAAGCACAAGGGTTCACTTCCAAAAAATCGAGCGTCATCTCTTAACCCAAACTCTTTACTTCAATTTCAGCAGCTCAAATAAGAATTTCACCATAATATTGCCGCACTTTCTTCTTTATTTTTTTCAACCACAACTTTATTCATGTAAGTACCAACTTTCCAATAGCACAATAGTTCATAATTCACAAAAATTTCAAGTGAACTTCTTGTAAATCAAGATTTTTCAACAAAAGTAAGTTGCAACAAGTATCACACACCATGGCCTCTTAAAATAAGGATAGGAAGGAGGATAAATGGCTAAATGTGAGGGATGAGTAATGAGTGTCACTGCCACTTGTCACCTCCCCATAGTTCCATTTGGCCCCTTTTTAATCACTAGTCCATTTGTCTCTAAATTTCTCATCCAATTGTCTCCCAATTTTCTATGACACTTATCATTAAATCCTAAAATCACTTATCAATAACTTCTACTGCCATTTGACATTTATTTTTATTACCATTTATCAATTGTCTTATCACTTGGCATTTTTTCTAGTTCAAAAATACCCTAAATCTCATAAATTTCTCAAAATTTACCAAAAATTCTAAATCAATATTTATACTCACTAAATCAATTTTGAAGACAAAATATTCACTATTCATAATCACATTAAAATCATTTATACCTGAAAAATGTCAAATGAATGCATGTACATTCATTGTAATGTGTATAAAAATTAATATTCACATGTATGTGAATGCTATTATTATGCATAAACATGAAATGCATTTCCCATTCTCTTAATAACATTTCTAATGTATAATATTCTAGGGTTCTAACCCTTAGCATGGGAAAACAGGATATTATAATTCTCCCCCTTAAGAAATTTCGTCCTAAAAAATCTTACGTGATTGTTTGAATAGGTGGGGATATTGTTTCCTCGTGTTCTCCGTTTCCCATGTAGCTTCTTCACTCGAGTGATTCTTCCATAGGACTTTCACCAATGGAATTACTAGGTTTCTTAATTGTTTATTCCGACGTTCCACTATCTTTATCAGTTCCTCAATATAACTCAAATTACTAGCTACTTCAATCTCCCAAGTTGGTAACACATGCGTCGGATTAGACCGATATCTTCTGAGCATACTCACATAGAACACATTGTGTATTTGAGCCATCTCAATCGGTAAGGCTAACTTGTATGCTAATGGTCTAATCCTCTCTATAATCTTATAAAGACCAATATATATAAGGTTGAGCTTACCCTTTTTACCGAACCTCAACACTCCTCGCCAAGGGGATACTCTCAGAAAAACTTTGTCTCCTACTTGATACTCCATATCCCTCCTGTGCTGATCCATATAACTCTTTTGTCTATCTTGAGCTGCTTTAATTCAACTACGGATCAGTTTTACTTTATCCACAGTATATTGTATCAATTTTGGGCCTTCTCAGACCCTCTTCATCCCAATACAAAGGTGAACGACGTTTTTTGCCATACAACACCTCATACAGTGCCATACCAATACTACTATGATAGTGACTGTTATAAGCAAACTCAATAAGAGCTATATACTGATCCCATGGTCCTTAAAACTTCAATACACATGCTCTGAGCATATCCTCAATTGTCTTAATTGTCTTCTCACTCTGTCCATCTTTTTGAGGATGAAATGTAGTACTAAAGTTTAACTTTGTAACCATAGTTGTCTATAAACTCCTCTAGAATCTCAAGGTAAATCTGGGATCTCGATCCGATACAATGGACAATGGAATCCTATGTAGCCTCACTACTTTGTTCACATACCACCGGCCTAATTGTTCCATTGTATTAGTCTCTCTCACTAGTAAGAATTAGGTCGACTTTGTCAATCGGTCCATAATAACCCATATAGCATCCTGTTGCCCCAGAGTTCTCAGCAAACCCATAATAAAGTCTATAGTAACTCTTTCTCATTTCCACTCCGGAATAGGTAGTGACTGTAACTTACGAACCAGAGGTTGATGCTCAGCTTTAATTTGTTGGCAAGTTAAACACTTAGTCACATAGTTAGCCACTTGTGTCTTCATTCTTGGCCACCAGAAATGCTGCTTCAGCATATTATACATCTTGGTGGTACCAGGATGCATAACATAGGCTACTACATGAGCTTCCTCTAAAATCTCCTTCCTCAAATTATCCACATCAGGTACACATAGTCTCTCCCTCATCCACAGTGTCTCATTTCCTAATTTAAATTAAGAATCCATATTTAATTTCAACTTCTCAATCTACTTCACAATTTCTAGATCTTTACTCTGAACTTTTCTAATTTTGTCTTGCAACATTGGTCTCAGCTTTAATGTAGCTATTAGTGTCTCACTCTGCTCTAGATTTAACTCAACATTTAATGTTCTCAGCTATACTAGGCTCGGTAACCTTGATAACTATACTTAAGTCATACTACTATCTGATTTCCTACTGTAACACCCCACTCCCGCTGGACCCGAACCCGATATCGATGGTGATACCCGAGTCCGTGCCCCTCGAGGGTGGC
>JAOQML010000009.1:19852263-19869245 GCA_027568935.1 Erythroxylum urbanii
TGGATTCTAGAATACTTAACCCACATATTTCTTAAGTTCTTTGAACCAAAAACCTTTCAAAACTCCAAGAGATTAAATCGATTTACCCTGAATCCTTACCAAAATAATGAGATTCTTAGCTCTAAAGAAAACTCTTCCCTTCCTCTTTCTTTTTCCCTTCTTGAGTAACCTCAGATTCTCTCTTCAAACCTCAGAAAAATTGTGACCTAGTTAAAAGCTCTATTCTTTTCACCCTTCTTTGAAACCGCTCTTCTTCTTTTCTTTCTCTTCTTTTCTCTCCCATTTTCGTTTTTTACTCTTATAAGATGACAAGACAGCAATTCATTTTTCCAATGTACCCTTAATGGGTCCCAAAAGTCCATTTTACCCTTCCTTATAAGCTTAGGCTCATTTGATACTTAAGTTACATGCCAAAAATGCCCTCAATTCATTCTTATGCCTTTATTTCACTGACTAGCGAAATAAAATTTTACTCACATTGTAATAAATAATTAATCTCCAAAAAAAATGATTCTAAGGAAAAAATTCAAATCTCCTGCTTATTCCATAAACTATTACGCTTAATTTAACAAAAAATTTTAGGGGCCAACACTGATTATTCCCTATTTACCTTATTTAAAGGAAAATTTCATATCAATGTTCTAATCTACATTGATGATTTGATCATTGCAGGGAACGACAATGTAACATTGACTGCATTTAAAGATTATTTGAACGAATGCTTTCATATGAACTATTTAGGTGCTTTGAAGTATTTTTTGGGGCTTGAGGTAGCCCGAAATCCCGAGGAAATTTTTCTTTGTCAGTGAAAATTTGTCCTTGAAATTATTTCGGAGCCGGCCTATTGGATGCCAAACCAGCTGATTTTCCTATCGAGCAAAATCATAAGCTCGTGCTTAGAGAAGGGCCGCCTCTTGACGACATGGAGAAGTATAGGAGGCTTGTTGGTCATCTTATATATCTATCTATCTGTGACTCGATTGATCTTGCATATTTAGTCCATATTTTATCTCAATTTTTGCAACATCTTAGGGAAAAGCATTGGGAGTCCGCTCTACAAGTTGTTCATTACTTAAAGGGGAAACCGAGGTCGGTTATCTTACTTCGTTTGGATAGTGAGCTAACTTTATCAAGTTGGTGTGATTCTGATTGGGCTAGTTGTCCTTTTACGCCCTATTCATTGACGAAATGGTTTGTGTTACTTGGTTATTCCCCCATCTCCTGGAAAACTAAGAAACAACACACCATGTTACGTTCTTCTATAGAAGCAAAATACAAGTCAATGCAATGGTGACATATGAATTAAAATGGCTGAAGCTACTTCTTGAGGACTTGGGAGTAAGATAGGGTAAAGGGATGCGTTTATATTGTGATAGTTAGTCTACGTTATACATTGAGCAGAATCCAGTTTTCCATGAAAAAACCAAGTAGATAGAGGTGGATTGTGATTTTTATCGAGATGCGATTACTGAGGGGCTAATAGCTTTTTCTTATGTCTCTACGACGGTACAATTAGTAGAAATTTTTATGAAAGCCTTAGGCAAAATACAGATCAACTTTCTACTCCGTAAGTTGGGTGTTTGGTACTTACATGCTCTAACTTGAGGGGGGCATTGAGATATTGCAATATCGTAAGAATATTTTATGGCATGATATTAGGAAGTAATCTTACTTTAGGATTCTTGTTTTTTGAAACTTCCCTGCCTTCTAAGAATTGGTATATATTTTGTGTATAAATACTCTTTGTAATCAATGAAAACGGAAGAGAATTTTTCTACTTTTACAAGGAGGTATATATGACATCGGCTGCTTATGATAAGGTAAGCCTAGGTAGGTGTATCTTTTTAAGTGGTCCCTCTATGGCTTCAAGCAGGCATCTAGGCAATGAAACAAATAATTTTCTTCTTTTTTATGCTCTCTTAATTTTACACAATTTGCCCAAAATCATTGCTTATTTGTCAAGCAAACTTGTAGTTCTTTTCTAGCTCTTCTTATTTATGTAGACAATGTTTTGTTAACTAGAAATTGTGTAGCTAAAACCGAATCAGTAAAACAAGCCTTATACTCACAATTCATGATTAAAGACTTGGGTCATATGAATTATCTTCTTGGTTTAAAGATAGCTTGCTTAGTCCAAATCTGGCCTCTTCCTTTGTCAAACAAAATTTATCAGTGACTTACTTTCTAGTTGTGTGCTCTCTAATGCAAAATTTGTTACTTCTCTACTCACTTTAGGCTCGAAGTTAGGCCTTGACTCTAAGAATCTGTTTTTGGATCCAAGCCATTACCGAAGCCTTATTGGTATATTGCTTTACATTAATCTCGTAAGATCATACGTCACTTATGATGTCTAACACTTGTCATAATTCATGACTTCTCGATGTCAGTCCCATTTTGATGCAGTGATTCTTGTTTTGAGATATCTTAAAGGGACTGTTAATTAAGGTTTTTTTTCTGCGAGCTCCTCGTTGTAACCTCAAGTTTTTTTTTATGTTAATTGGGCATCTTGCCATATTACCAAAAAATCTTTGACATGGTATATTATGTTTTTTGGCGATGCACTTGTTTCTTGAAAAACTAAGAAGTAGAGTCCATTATGTTGGAGTTTAGAACAAACATTTAATTAAAAAAATAGAATGGAAAAAAAGTAAGAGACAATGTATTGATGGGTTACATTTACATTGACTTGAAGGCCTAAATATATAGGCAATGAAATAATAAAATAAGCTAATATCTCAGTAAAGATTAACCAAACAAATAAAAAAATTAAAAGTGTAAGTCCTAACAGATAACAACTTTGTCTTAACAAATAAAATTTTATCTTCTAACAGGTAACAAATCTTATTTTTACCATTCTATCTTATACTCCTAAATTTTATCTTTAAACAAAGATCACATTTTTAACAACTTTGAATCATTCTCCAACATTCCTTCTTGATTCAAAGCTATAAGATTTATTGAATTTGACGATGTACTTCCCTTTCTTCTTTCACTATAATAAAAATGTACTTTTGCGACGGTATTTACCGACGAAAAATGTAGACTTTCTGTCGCTACGTAAGATTAGCGACGGACATTACCGATAGACAAAAGCATCATAGAAATGATCATAGCTAATAAATACCGACGGAAAATAATTTACCATTGGTAAATTTACCAATGAAATATTTTTTACTGTCGGTATATTTACGAACGGAAAATTGTTTTCCATTGATATATTTATCAATAGTTGGAATACTTCTGTCGATAAATTGTTACAACATTACTGACGGTTATTCTGTCTGTAATTGTCGATGACAAGCTGTTGGTTATTCCGTCTGTGATTATCGACGGTATGCACTTCGTCTGTGATTATCGACGACATGTGGTTGAATACTCCGTCTTTGATTATTGACGGTTTCTGTCTTTCTGTCAGTACTTTTGTGCAAACCGTGTGGAAAGTTATTCCAAATTTACCGACAGAAGTTGTTGTTTCGTCTGTAATTATCGACGGCATATGGTTGGTTACTCTGTCTGTGATTACCAACGATTTCCATCTTTCCATCAGTACTTTTGTGATTTTACCGACGGAAGTTGTTCCATCTGTGATTACCGACGGTAATGTTTATTCCGTCGATAAATGTTTTAGTTTTAGTGATGGTTTTCATATGTTCGTCGGCAAATGAATTAGAAAACTTTTTTTAAAAAGTGTACTGTCAATACCGTCATTAAATTTTATTTTGCATAATTTAAACAGCTATTAATTTAATAGTATAAATTTATTTTTTTAAACATAAATTTGATTGATGATAAAAAGTTGAAAATATCTTAATTGATAATAAAAACATTAAATTGTACATAATAAGTTTTCATATCTCTAATAAAATGATCAAAAGTACATTATTAATTTAGAGACGACAAATGCTCTGATTGATGCGATGAGGTTCTACCCCAACCCTTTAACTCATCCATCTCATTATGGAGCTAAGTTATGTACTCCATCGACTGTTGCAACTGAGTTGCCAACATCTGTACTGTGCTCTCAAGCTGAACGACTCTCTCATTGAATGCTGATCGCCTACTAGATGCAATTATACTAGACATGAAGGATTGCGAATAACATGTATTCACAAATGAACATAAGCCGAATATCCTTTCACGACAGTCCCTACCACCTACTGTATAAAGATAGGTTTAACTCTCATCAACATCTTCAGACTGCTGAGCTGTCGTTGAATGCTTTCTTGTATTTGGTCCTATTAGAAGGCAATGTTTATATTAGTAAGTGACAATTATTAAGCATTAATATTAAGCCATAAATTTCACATATATTGAGTTCTCTACAATGGTTGTTGACGAATGTCGCACCGTCATGCTTCTTAGTGTGAGTGTGCAAAAAGAGCTGACGGGGTATAGGCCTCATGCCCATAGTCTTTTCCTGCATAAGAATAAAATGTTATAAGTGAATTAGAATTTATAAAAATTTTGACAGAGTTTCCTCTATTTTTATGAAATCTACCCCCTATTGAACAAAGAACAAAACTAAAATACACAGCCATATATGGCACCAGACATTTATAACATTATCATTCTCAATAAGAAACACTTATTTTCATTCCAAAATTCACATATAAAATTTAATAGAAATACAACAAATTAAAGAAATGACAATATAAATTTAAAATGTAGAGACTTATAAGTCTCTCTGCATGCTTTTGATGGGTAATAGATCCTCCCGAATGTACGGGAAGACTCTCTCCCTTCGGTCCTCCACGTCTATTGGCCGAATTACACTCTGAAAGGGACATTGCCTCAAGTGATGTCCAATACTGCTGCCAACGACTCCATATTTCTTCAGAAATGTAAGGCGGTCGTACACCTACCCTGTGTATCGCAGCAACAAAATTGCAATAATGTGTACATGTTCGTCTTTCCCATACTTTATAGACAATCGTGTCAAATTCAATCTCTGCTTTTGTTAGAGAAATGACAATGAGAACTGCAAAAATTCTCTTTTGTATATGTTTAGAATTTCTTCTATGTTAAGTTGCCAATGTGTTGGGAATAAAATTGTTAGATGTTTGAAGGCCTTGGATAATTTTTTTGAAGAAATTGGTTAAGTTTGGAGTTTTGTATGTATGGTTTTAATTGTTGGATTCGGGTCTTTTGTTATAGTTAGCAGTTATATATATTGACAGTAGAGGGGAAATAAGAGAATAAGGGGATAAAAATATGTTCTGAAACTTCAATGAATAAACTGTATTGTTTTAGGTAGAATTTGACAAAATTGTCTTCTTGAAAGTTGTAAATCTTTCTCTTAGCTTTCTAACAACATAAAGTTTATATTTTTTGGACTTCGGGATTGAAAGTTATGATATATTGAAGTAGGCGTGTCCAGTCAGGAAAGTCACGATCGTGCACAAGCACAATTGTGACGAACCAACTATTCACCAAAAGTCGTGCGGTGAGTTTTGTTGTCACGACCGTGATTTTTTGAAGTCACGCCCGTGACTTTTTTCATTTTATTTATTTATTTATTTTTACTCTCACCAAGAAATTAAATTCTTTTGGTCTTGATGTTAATTATATATATATACTTTTAGTTTAAAAAAACCCCTAATTTTGGTACCTTGTCACTGCGTAATTGGAACCGAGACCTGGGGCTAACATTTTTTGATATCAGAGCCCAAGGTTTCTAAGGATTCTTAGGCTTAGAATATGTTATACTATGAAATATATGATGTGTGATAAAGTGTTGATTATTTGTTTGCATTGTTAAGTTTATTGATTGCATTAAATGACATACATATCATGCATACATGTAGGAAATGAGATTAAAATGAAAATTAAGATTAAGGATAACGTTTAGATTAAAGGAATAAAATGCCACTTCGTGAAGGAACACAAGAAGTTTTGAAAGGATCTGCTGCACCTGATTCCTCACACTAAAGAAGGGTACTGATGAGTATATAATTCCAGTAATTGAAACCGCATGAGTCACACGTATGAATTTTTGTTAAGAGTTTGAGCTATTAGAAACAATGAGAAGAATGGTGATTTGTCAGAGTGTAAGACAATGAATGTTTGTGGATATCTAGAAATAAAAAGTATTACGTAGTCTGATATGTTAGATATAGATTCAGTATTTGTGGTTATGTCAGTGAATGTGGTAATGAAATTTTGTTGTGGGTATGTAATTGAATTGATGTGGATGTGGATATATTTTCATAAATTGACTGAGAAAGAAATAAAGACATAGGTAGAAATGACAAGGTTTAAAGTGTACAAGTAAAGTATAATTGAAAGGTTGAACTTGGAATTTAAAATGATTGCTTAATTAATGTGATAAGAGTTATAAGTTGGTATAAGATTGTGTTAGTGGATTTAAGATTAGAATTTCAAGATGATTATGTGTCTATAATTCTGAATTGATTAATAAAGTACGTATCGAAAATGAAATAAATGATAGTGATATATGTAGAAGTTCTCAAGGTTACATTGACCAGTTATTATGAGTACATATCTGATAATGTGGTTACATTGGTGGATAATGTGATTAAGAACATATGAAATCTATATTTGGATATGGCATAGGAGCTAATCTATGATCCCTATAGTTAAATTCATGAGATGAATCAGAGTAACGCAACAGAAGTATGGGACTAGGTGGTTATATTGAAAAGGTAACTACTATGGAGAAATAAAATTTGAATAGTCATAGAAAATTCAAATGTTGTTCAGAATCAATTGTGATTAACGTATCATTAACATGAGATATTAATTGGTGACCTATAGAAAATACCTTTCTATTATTCTGATCATGTGAAGTGTGACGGTAATTGATTTTATTTAAATATCATGAACATTTGAAATTGATCTTATTGAGGTATTAAGAATGGCTAAAATAGCAATAATAAATGTAATTGATTGATAAAGATTATGGAAACAGTGTGTATGATTGAGGTGAGAAACCTTCTTACGATAGAGATATTTTATTGAATCATATCACATAAATTCAATGTTCCATTTTTAGGAATGAATGACTATTAAACAAATCAAAAGTGACTATTGGAGTCAGCTAGAAATAGGACTTAGGCATAAGAAGTTAAATATGTTATAGAGAGTGCATGAATTTTGTTAATGTAAGGTAACCTACCTATATTATTAGGTTCATGAAACTGAGGTGATGTTGTTATTGTTAAAGGAACTTAGGTCTGATAAAATTGAAATGTGAAAATGATTTTATATGATAAATGTAAGTGAATGATTACATATGACGTGAAAATTGATATGTAGTAGAATTTATGAGACTCAAGAAAAACAGAAGAGTTAAATGGATCAACGCTAAAGAGATATGGAATAATAAGTAGAAGATAAAAGTGTTTTGAGAGTCTAGTATCTCCTTGACGAGATGTGTTGGAGTTCGATAAAAAGGGTAGTGAAATTGTGAGAAACCTGAGATATTTTGAGGAACCAGTTAAGATAGTAGGGTATTTGAATAAGCAAGTAAATCGAGCGATTTTGCTGGATATAGTCATTTCAAAAAACTTATTCGAGTGAAGAAGCTACTTAGGAGACTGAATAAAATATAAGATAGCATTACCCCATTTGTTTGATCACTCAGGTAAGAATTTAAGGGGGAGAATCATTGGACCCTGAACTTTTCTTGGAAGTTAAAATTATTAAATGAGAATTGTTGGCGTTCAGTCATGAATAAAAATTAGAATTCTTGAATTAGAAATTTATGGAGTTTATTTATGAATATTTTAATTACATATGGTTGCATAGATTAAAAGGAAGAGTTAAAATTAAGTTAAGGAGTTAGAAGGCATTAGATTAGATATAGAAGGGTAAGTTTGGAAAGCTAAAAGATGTCTTAAAATTTATAAGAAAAGAAGGTGAAGAAAATCATGTAAGGAAGAAAGAGAGAGAGAAGTTTAAGAAGAACATAGAAGAAACTAAAGAAAGAGGGAGAGAGTCATATAACAATAAGAGAAAAGGGAGAGGCGTGTTTGAGAGGTTAAGAAAAAGAGAGAGCCGTGTAAAATAAGAAAGAAAGAGAGAAGAAAAATGTACAAAGAAATAGAAGAAGACAAGCAGAAACAAAAAAAGAAGAAGAAGTAGAAGAAGATTCAGTTGTGTTTTTTTAGGTAACCTCTTTATTTATTCTTCTTATTTTGATAGAAGAAGAAAACAAAGAAAATAAGTTATGTGCTGAAAATGAAGAGAGAAAGAAGAGAACCAAGAAATTTGTTTTCTTAGATCTTTTTAACTAGATCTTAGTTCTTCTAGCTTGGATAAACTAAGAGTAGACTAAGTATAAGCTTATAATATAGCTTTAAGGATTTTCTATTCATATATGTTGTTGAATGAAAGATATGTTTGTTTGAAGGGAACCAAGAAAAGTCGAAATCATGAACAAAAGGAAAGACAAGTTTGAGCTTGTATTTATAAGTAAAGAGGTGGGTAACATGTTTATAGTTTTTGTGATGATAAGCTGAATTATTTGCTTGTATGTGTATTTAAATGCTTGCTTTTATTCATTGTGAATGTGGGAAAAATAATCTGTGATTGAAATCATGTTTTCTTTGCAAGAATTCTGCTGCTTTGACGTTAATGAAAAATAGAAAATTTAAGAAACATGAAAATATGATTATGATATGAAATATGTAAACATTAGAAATATTTGCTTGTGTGGGCAAGAGAGATGCCATTTCGTTCGTGATGTGGAAGTTGACCTAAAGCCTTCTCCCGGCTGCCCGCTTGTGCATATGAGCTTTAAAAAATGGACTCATTCTATTCATGATGTAAAATTCGATTTTGCTATTCTATTTTATGGTATTCTCTCGAGCTTTAAAAAATGGACTTCGTTGTGATTTGTTGAGCAGGATTTATGATTGAATGTTTTGTTTGATGATTGTAAAATATATGATATGGATTATGTGACTGTAAATTCAAATTAAGTGTTCTGTGAACTGGAATTCTTTATGTATATAAATTTGCTTGGTTGTATGTGTGTGTGTGGCTCATCACGAATGGCTATAAATGTATTAGCCACTAAGCTTCCCAGCTCACCCCATCATTTTTTACTTCACAGGTGTAAGAAATAGCATATCGGCATTGAACCTTGCAAAAACTCCAACAAATCTCTAAGAAATATTTCATTTGTAACTAAGTTAGTTTAGATCGTTTTTAGTAACTTTAGAAGAATATCAAGCATGAGCATTCTTAATTGTTTTGTAATATGCTCCTGAAATGGTTTTTAATATGTAATTTGAAGTTATGTACAATCTCTGCTTTTGTTAGAGAAATGATAGTAAGAACTGTAGAAATTCTCTTTTGTATATGTTCAGAATTTCTTCTCTGTTAAGTTGTCAATATGTTGGGAATAAAATAGTTATATGTTTTAATGCCTTGGATAAATTTTTCTAAAGAGTTTTGTTAAGGGATTTTTGTATGTATGGTTTTAATTTTTGGATTCGGGTCTTTTGTTATAGTTAACAGTTATATATATTAACAGTAAAGCGGAAATAAGAGAATAAGGGGATAAAAATATATTCTAAAACTTCAACGAATAAACTATATTGATCTAGCCAGAATTTGACAAAACTGTCTGCTTGAAAGTTGTAGATCTTTCTCTTAGCTTTCTAACGACATAAAGTTTATGATTTTTGGAGCTCGGGACTGAAACCATGATGTATTGAAGTAGAAGTGTGCAGTTTGTGCACGATCACGACGAACCCACTATTCACCAAAAGTCGCCATCATGCACAAGCACAATTAAGACTCCTACCCCCTCTTACTGCCATGAGTCTTGTTGTCACAGTCATGCCTTTTTTAAGTCATGCCTGTGACTTTTGCAGTTCTTTTAATTTATTTATTTATTTTACTCCCACCAAGAAATTGAATTCTTTTGGTCTTGATGTTAATTATATATATATACACTTTTAGTTTAAAAAATCCCCCAATTTTGGGACCTTGTCACCGCATAATAGGAACTGAGATCGGGGCCAACAGTAAAGATAGATCCATAGTTGAGCAGAATAATAGAAGAAATTAAGAGGGAATCAGATTCTCATCCTTCTTATACCTTGGGGAATGGGAGATTATATTATAAACAGTGGCTAGTTGTATTCCTAAGCTTTTACAAGAGTTTTATACTACCCTACAGGAGGACATTCGGCAATTTACAAGACTTATAAGTGGATAGCTCAATCTATTTTTGGAAAGGTATGAAAAGGTTGTATCTGATTTTGTAGCAGCTTGTCACACTTTTTAGCATAATAAGTATCAAGCTACGTCCCTTGTAGGTTTACTCCAACGGTTACCTATTGCCAATGCCATTTGGGAAGAACTGAGCATGAATTTCATTATGGGACTACCCAAATCGAAAGGCTACGATACCTTGTTGGTCACAGTGGACAAGTTAAGCAAATATGGGCATTTTATTCATGTCAAACATCTTTACTTAGCCTTTTCTATTGCTGAAATGTTTACCAATGAGGTTGTCTGATTACGTGGAATTCCCCTTTCCATTATAAGTGATCGAGATCCTACATTCTTAAGTAATTTTTAGCAAGAATTGTTTTCACTATAGGGAACTCAATTAAAATTGAGTACCGCCTATCACCCAGAATCAGATGGCCAAATTGAGGTAGTTAACTGCACTATCAAGACATATCTTTGCTATGTTAGCTCAGAACAACCTAAGGTTTGGTTAGATTATTTACCATGGGTAGAGTATTGTTATAATACCAGCTTTCATTCGGCAGCTAAATGTTCTCCTTTCGAGGTAATATATGGCAGACCTCCTCCCTTAATCACACGTTTTATTCTTGGAGAAACTTGGTGGAAGTTGTGGTGCAGGATTTAATGAGTAGTGACGAAACTCTAACACAGTTGAAACATCATATTGAACGTGCTCACAATCACATGATATGTTTTGTGGATGCTCGAAGGAGTTGTCATGATATTTAGGTAGGAGTTTCAGTGTATTTGAAGATTCATCCACATCGGCAAGGGTCCATGCCCAAGCAGCTGCTTTTGAAACTGTTAGCACGATACTATGGACCATATTTGGTGGACAAACAGGTTGGCACCGTAGCATTTCAACTGTAGCTTCCCCCTCAGGCCCATATACATCCATTGTTTCATATGTCGCAGTTCAAAAAGGCTATCGGAAACCACTAAGTTTAGGAAGAGTTACCTCCAGAGTTAGACTATACTCTTGACTTGTGTATACCAATCACAGTCTTGGGTAACAAGACACTTCATAATCGAGGAGCTGCTCTTGACCAATGGTTGATTCATTGGTAAAGAAAACTGTTGGAGGAAGCTGTGTAGGAGGACCAAGAGCTTATACGTGGCTAATTTTTGGAGCTTAACCTTAGGGACAAGGTCATTTCATCAGTGGGCGGTATTGTTAGGAATATTGGTCACAAAGGAGGAGAGTGGTTAGTTTATACAAGGAAGAAGAAGGCAGGCTATAAGTAGTAGTGAGATAGTTAGATATTGATATATTTTAGTGATTCAGGTTGTTAGTAGGAGATATCTATTCCTTAGAAGTTTGTTAGGTTAAGTAGATATAAAATAGTAGCCTGTGTGGGAAATATGGTTGGCTTTTAGATTGGAAATAATTATCGGAAGATTTTCTAAGATTGCAAAGGGGTTTTCCCTTGTGAAGAAGGTTCTTCCTTCTTGTTTTAGAATAATACTGAGTTATTGCTCTCTACCTAGTGTTATTTAACACACGGGCACATTAAGTTGAATTGTTAACTAACATTCACACTTGTGTTTATTTAACACACGGGAACATTAAGTTGAATTGTTAACTAACATTCACGCTTGTGTTTTTCTTGGTTATCCAGCTGGCAAAAAAGCTTATAAGGTTCTCAATTTACAAACCAAACCGATTTTCACTTCTTGTGATGTTTCCCTTTTCACCACTTTGCTTTTCTAAGCAGAAATGTTCCTTTTCCTAACCATTTTGAAGATTTTACTTCTTTCTTCTATCCTTCCGTTACTGCTGAATCAACTATTCTTGCTGAATCAACTCCAGGTTCTTCGTTTAGTCCATCTAAAATTGCAGCCTCTACTCAAAATGTCAGTTTTAGAACTTCTTCATCTCTTCCTCCTATTGTATTGACCTATACGCTTCCAAATATTTGTTTTGCAATCTATACTTTAAGTTAACTTTTTTAAAATCCTCTCAATCTCATTTATTGGTGCTTCATCACTTTCTTTGATATGTTCGTGACAGTTTAAGGCAGGGTATTCTTCTTAGAGGTAGTAACAATCTTCGTTTGGAGGCTTTTAGTGATTCCAATTAGGTGGTTGTTTGCCCTTCTACTTATAGATTGGTTACTAGGTATGTTCTTCTACTAGGAAACTCAATGATCTCCTAAAAATTTATAAAGCAAAGTACAGCTTCTTTGTCTGCATTAGAAGTTGAGTATCACTCTATGTCTTATGCTACAGTTAAGGTAATGTGGGTTGTCAATTTGCTTGAAGAATTGGGTGTTCAGAACTTGCGACTAGTTATGCTCTATTATGATAATCAATCAGCTTTAAATATTACTCATAAAAATTCTAAGTTAATTAATTAATTGGTTGTTACGGTAGCTAGATGGTTTTACTTAGAATGTTCTGGTTGTTTGATAAGATAATAGAGAACAAAATTCTTTAGTTTAGAAGATAGTTATCTTTCTCTCTTCAGTTTTCCATAGACGGTATTTTTTTGTCTCTTGCAACTGGAACTCCATTAGAGCTCTAGTTCAATTTTCAGAGCTTTCTATCATTATTAAGCTCAGAAGACTTGGAATTTGGTGATAGAGGGAGTTATCTCTCGATCTTACAGCATTTGGTCCACCACCACATTACTGGATTCTCTTGCTAAGTAGGGAACATATAAAGGAGACATATACCCATACAATTGTTTGAATAGGATCATATTGATGGAGGCGCAGTAGGAAATTTGTTGGAGAATGATTCAAAATTATTTAAAATGTGGTCTTATATTTTGAGTTATCCAAGTTTGTTTAGAATGTTTCCTTTATCTTAGTTATTTCAACTTTTGATTTGTTTGGTTAATCTTTAACGAGATATTAGCTAGGTTTGTTATTTCATTGCCTATATATTTAGGCCTTCAACATCAATGTAAACTGTACCCATCAATAAATTGCCTCTTGCATTACCTATTTTCTACTCTATTTTTTGGTTAATTTCTGAATCTAAAACTTAATATGGTATCAGAGCTCTTTATAATCTTAAGGGGCCTTTGAGTGTTAGAGAGACAGTAGCAGTATGGCGTCCAATAATACATCATCTCTTTCACCTCCAATTTTTAATAGTTAGAATTATCAAAATGAAAGGTCATTTGAGAGGTATTGGTGTCTAGAAGTGGGTTACAGGTGAAAGGCAAATACCAACTTTAGGAAACAACCAACACTCAATCCAATTAGGACTTATGAAGATGAAGATTTCAAAGCTCTAAGAGCTTTATCTCAAATTCATGTTGCTATTTCTGAATTAATTTTTCCACAAATTATAGGTTATGAAATAGTCAAGGAAGCTTGAGACACACTAAAAGAACTCTATCATGGCAACGATAGAACAAGGCGGATGCAAGTGTTAAATCTCAAAAGATATTTTGAGATTCTAAGGATGGGAGAAAAAGGGACTCTACAAAAGTTTTTTGACAGACTAATGATGGCGGTAAATAAAATTAAATTGATGGGAGAAGAGCTACTTGATAGCAAGAACGTAAAGAAAGTGCTTGTAAGTTTTCTATAAAGATTTAAGGCAAAATTTTCATCTCTAAAGGATTCAAGATATATCAATAAAATTATGTTGCTTGAATTAATCAATATCCTGTATGCTCATGAGCAAAGAAGAATATTGAGAAAAGAAGGAACTTAATAGGTAGTTGAGGGGGCTTATCTAGTAAATGCCTCTTCTTCAAAAGAAAAAGCTCAATATCAATGTGGTATTTGCAGGAAGCATAGTCATGATGAAGACAATTTTTAGCACAAGGGAAAGCCTCAGTGTTTTAAGCGCAAGAAGTTCGAGCATATACAAAGGAATTGTAAAAATAAGGCTAAAGAAAGTGTCCATTTGGTACATGCTACTAAAGAAGAAGAAAATTTATTTCAATATTAGTGAGAAGTGCATCAAAAAGCAGCTTTTGAATAGAGGTGCTCCAATAATTGAAGCATGATGGGAAGTACATCATCAGGTTTAAGAAGTCTTATAACTTTGAATCAAGAGGGAATGTTAGAGAATGACTCAAAGTTGTTTAAAATATGATTTTATTTTTTCTGAGTTATATAAGTTTATTTAGATTGTTTCTCTTATCTTACGTATTTAAAATTTTAAACTTTTGATTTGCTTGATTAATCTTTACCGAGATATTAGCTAAGTTTGTTATTTCAATGCCTATATATTTAAGCTTTCAATATCAATATAAAATGTACCCATCAATAAATTACCTCTTGCATTACCTCTTTTCTACTCTATGTTTTTGGTTAATTTCTAGTTCTAAACTTAAAATATTTTTTACCACCACTCAGTCGTGGAAAGCTATTCTTATCATCTCTTAGGAGCATCTCCACATAAGCAATGCAAATAAGTTTATGGAATTTTGTTAACTGCCTCTATTTTTTGTTGAACTAGTAATAGTAGGCCGTAATAAAACTTAAGCTGACCCCCTTTATAACTTAAATGTCTCTCTCCAGAAAATACTGAAGAATATAGGATCCCAGTTATTGATTATTTTACTTAGCATATTGTAAAGTATAAAGACACAGTTTACTAGCAGTTGAGCTACATCTGCTACATTGTAAAAGTGCACAGTCTACTATTAGTTGAGCTACGTCTGCTACATTGCAATGAGTTTAAGACATTAAACCTACTATCATATTACAATATGACCAAAAACTCCCTAAGTAAGACAGTTTAACGATATATAAAATAGATAATAAAAAGAAACAACTATAGGCACCACTTATACTTCATTTCCATAAACAAACTCATTCAGCATCTCGTGTTTATAAGAGTCATTTAACCCCCTAATGTTCCACATGAAGACTACCTTATCTAGGAGAAACCACCAAGTATTTAAGAATTTTCTTTCTCTTCCTTGCTAATTTCCTTTTTGTAGTTTTGTACTAAACACAAAAATCTCCTAGGATGTAGGGGACTTGGGCTGCAACTAATGGAGAATCACAATCTTCTACTTGTTCTTCATTCTGAGAGATGATGTCCCCTATGCCCTAACTTGTAACATAGTAATCACTGGATTTTATCATTGCTGTTTGTTGTGCATATTCCATCCTAGCCCATAGAGGGCTTGGCAACAACATTATAGGGCTTAGCAACAACATTCTCAGCTTTCCCAATGGTTGCAAATGGAGTCAACATGTTCGCCCAATCCCTCTAACAATGTTTCAAATACTGGGAAGTGAAGTCAATTACTCAATTGCCTAGACTCTTCACATTATCTACAATAATATCAGTAGGAGTAATGTGCCTTGCCAAATTAAATGAACCTTCACTTCTCTTTGTTTATTCAAAATTTAAATCCCCATAATTAATGACCGGTTGAGTTTTATACTCAATTGATATAGGCTACTTCTGGACCATAGAAACTGTCTCAGTGGTTATTGTCTCATCAATCCTTGTTAATTGAGTTTGTACTTCAACGATAGAGGGAGGATCCCCAACTTTCTCTCTTATTTCATTAGCAACAATTGAAGCCATCCTATTTAATTTCTCCTACTAACCAGTGCTAAAAAATCTACCCCTAGGTTGCTATTTTTTGTTAGCAAAGTTCAACTTCCATGGATAAGAAATATGAATATCAACAGGTACTTTTTATCCAGTCTCACTAAATCAATGCATAGGAAGGCTGTCAATTAAAGTTGCATTCTTCTACACTTTAATACAGAGTTTGGTATATCCAATTCGCTCAATTTTGGTCATTTGGGATTTCGTACACATAGGTTTCCCCAAGGCACTAACTAAGAAACTTAGGCCCTCCACCATCCTAAATTCCATTGGTAAATCATGAAATTGAACCCACAACGGCAGAACCTCAATCCTACTTCTATCAAGTTCCATACTTGGCCTCCATTGTTGTAGGAAGAGTGGTTGGCCTCTAATGTGCCACAAGCGTTGATTTACAATCTCTTGAGAAATATTTCATCAACAAATTTGAAGATGATGGTACCATCTTCATGTAACATCAAATTCTACAGACCTTTGTTTCCCCTTTCTGCTCTCCCCCGCTCACTAACAGCCAGGAAAGCCGGTCACTTAGTCTAAAAAAATCCTATGAGAGTAGTGGACCAAGCTCGGATGCTGACAGTTAATAGCTCGAGAGGTGGAGATACAACCCAGTCCTTAAATACATTTTAATAATGCTTTAGCTGGACCTTGTTATGGTGGGAGGGAAATTTGTTGCACCAATTTCTAGTTGGTTTCGAAGTATTCGAGGGAGCTGTTGAGACATCAGCCCCACAGTGTCATTGTTGCCTGTAGGTGGCCTTAGGGTTTCCCTTGAAAGAGGAGGGAAATCAGTTTTGGAGAGTGAGGAATCACCTGTTGGAATCCGATCGAGATCAAATCACGGACACAGCAAAAAACAAAACTTTTTACAGATTCCAAGCAAATCCTAATAATTGAATAAACTTGAATAAAATGAAAAGGAATTTAAAAACATACCTTGTTCGTCTTCCTGTTGAAAAATCTTTGAAACTTTTTCAGTTGATCAATCACGAGCTGTTTAAATGTTCAGGCTCTGTTGGTATCTATACAACAATTCTCAATACTGATTTGAGAGGAAGAAGACAAAAGTTCTAGCTTCTATATTGTTGTTCCCTTTTAAACAGAAAAATCATAAGGGTCTTTAATTAAAATTAAATTTCTTTAATTATAATTAAAATCAAAATTATATTATATTATATTTTATTTTATTAAAATCAAATATCTCATATTTGATCCCTAAA
>JAOQML010000009.1:19886409-19903189 GCA_027568935.1 Erythroxylum urbanii
CCTTCACTTTTTCATTTCTTCTAAAGCAATAACATTCCTTAAACATTCAATTACCAACTTGGGTGTATTAAACTCCCAAAACTCAACTTAAATGACTCATCACATACATAAACTCTCATCATTCACAATAGTTGTCATGTATAAACCTCTTATGCAACATCACTAACTTCTAAAGAGCATAACTCTAAACTCCGAAATCCAAAAATTCCATACTTAATATCGTTGGAAAGCTAGAAAGATAAGATACAACGTTTATGAAGAGAACTATAGCTAATTCTACCTCAATCGATACAGTTTTTCTTTTGAATTCAAAAACAATTTTTACACCTATGGAAGACTTGAAATAGGAACTGTACAACTACAAGATGACTAAGCACATACACAATGGAAACTTCTTCAATTCTTCATTCATTTCCAAATCAAAATGAAGTTCGTACATAGCATTAATTACAAATCAAAATTTCATCAAGTCTTAACAAAGATACAAAATACATTGGATGCATGCTCAATGTTCAATGTGCTAACGAAGCCATCCAAAAGTCTAGCCACTAACTTAGTACAAAAGCTAACTATCTTGGAATGGGTTTAAATGCCTTGCAAGGATCACTGACCTTCTCGATCTACACCTAAGGAGTGGTAAAATATTAAGTTGAGCTACACAGCTCAGTGGCTAATATATTTGTAGCCATTAATAACGAGCCACACAATCAAACATATATATATATATATGTATAAACATTCATATAGGCATACACTTACCATCTCAATCTAGAAATGACAATTCGGCACTTACAATTCAAATTCACAGTTCATAATTCAACACATCAACACATAGGACATATTGGATGTAATTTAACATCAAAGCGTAACACTCAAATTTTAGCATAACATACCAAAATGCAAATGCGCAAACCAATGGCTCGAGGTTTCCGTAGAACAAAACAAAGAAACTGAAGTTTACTCCGTGAACAAAACGAGTCCACTTTTGGGATCTCGTGTGCCACAAGCGGGAAGCCAGGAGAAGGCTTATGTCAATGTGCATGTGACTACGAAATGCTTCCTGTCTCGCCCAAACACAATCAAACCTCATGCTCAATTCAATCAATCACAAATTTGTACTCTCATGCTTTTTTTTCTTTCCATTTAATCAAAATGCCATGATACAATTTCAAGGCATAGCATAATCATACTCAGAATTCAATCATATCAAAATGTCATACATCTTTTAATGTATAACATAGAACGCATGATAATGCCTTTTCCACATCAAAGAAATTCACAATTTGGCAATTCAATCATATACACACACATAGGCACATTGCCCATTACACAATAACTATAAATAAATTACCCACCTAATTTTTCTAAAAAATAGAAGCTTAAGATTGCCTTTCCTCTTACTCTTGAGTAAGGTTTTCTTGATTCCCTTCAAATAAACCAATTTCTATTTAATCCACATTCAAATGAAAATTCATAAAACTTCAAGAATCAAAGAAATGCTAAAATTGAATTTAAACCTAACCTACCCATAGTCCGTTTAGGTTAGAAAACCCAAAACCTAACTTAGAAACCCTAAGATCAATTGGGTTGTCCTTAAACCATCTTCTTCCACATTC
This sequence comes from Erythroxylum urbanii, assembly GCA_027568935.1. Lineage (NCBI taxonomy): Eukaryota > Viridiplantae > Streptophyta > Magnoliopsida > Malpighiales > Erythroxylaceae > Erythroxylum > Erythroxylum urbanii. The sequence continues at coordinate 19,888,026 of JAOQML010000009.1, forward strand.
ATTCCCAACACAAAACCTTTTTTCTCTACTTCCTTTGTCAAACCAAACAAGAAGAAAGATGAAAACTTACCTCTAACAAGTTGATTTCCTCTTATTTTCTTCTTCCTTCAAGTTTCCCACAAAATTTCCTCCTTTCCTAGCTTCTCTCACGACTCTCTTTCCTTTCTTTCTCTTCTTTCACGTTTTTTCACTCCCTTCTTCAATTTATGTTTTTGTTCCTTTTAATGTGCAAGACACTCTTTTCCTCTTCCCATTATGCCTTTAATGAGTGTTAAAATCCATTCCTACCCTTCCTTTAATGCTTCTTGACTTTCTTAACATAGTGACATGCCAAATTTGCCCTTATTCCTTCTTAAAACATTAATTTCACTAACTAGTGAAATAAAATCCTACTAACATTGAAATAAATAATTAATTCCAATAAATAATTCTATTATGACCTCATAATTCATCCTAAGGCAAAAATTCAAATTCTATGCTTATTCCATAACTATCATGCTTAATTCAACGAAAATATTTCGGGGCCAACACTTTTATCTACTAATGATTTGGGTCGTTACATGATGTAAAGAAATTTCTCTCCAATAACTTTGCAATGAAAGATATGGGTGAGGCATCCTATGTGATTGGAATAGAAATATTTCGTGACAGGACACAAAGATTGCTAGGGTTGTCTCATAAAGGATATATCAATAAAGTATTAGAGAGATTTAAGATGAAAAAAACTGCTCAACAGGGGTAGTTCCAATTCAGAAAGTAGATAAATTTAATGAAATGCAATGTCCCAAGAATAATTTGGAACGAAAGGAAATGTAATCTATTACCTATGCATCTATAGTTGGGAGTCTAATGTATATGTAGACTTGCACTCGACCAAATATCAGTTTTGCTATTAGAATGTTAGGTCAATGTCAAAGTAATCCTATATTGGACTATTAAAAAATGCAAAGAAAGTTCTTAGGTATTTACAAGGCATCAAGGATTACATGCTCACATACAGGAAATCAAATCACTAAGAAGTGATCGGTTATTCAGATTCAGACTATGCTAGTTGTGTAGACTTAAGGAAATATACTTTTAGTTATCTATTCCAATTAGCAAGAGGAGCAATTTCTTGGAAGAGTGGAAAAGTCTGTCATTGCTACTTCCACTATGGAGGCTGAATTTGTGGCATGTTTTAAGATCACTATTCAAGCATTGTGGTTGCAAAACTTTGTCTTAGGGCTAGGTATTATTGACAACATAGCAAGACTGCTAAGAATTTATTGTGATAATTCTGCAGTTGTCTTCTTCTTTAAAAATGACAAGTATTCTAAGGGCTAAACACATGAATTTGAAATACTTGTCAGTCAAAGAAGAAGTGCAAAAATATAAAGTGTTAATTGAGCATATTGGAACTGATATAATGGTAGTAGATCCGTTAACTAAAGGACTACCACCTAAAACATTTATTGGCCATGTTGAAAGGATGGGCATTATATACAAGTCCTTGTTAGTATGAAATCATGTTATGTATGTAAATATATTTTGAGATTTGTTATTATTGTTTTGACTCTTATGAATTCAATTAATGTTATGTTTTTTATTATTTGTTCGTTGTCACATTATGTTGTGTACACGCATTGCTTTATTGTGATGACAAATTATGTTTTGGGGAAACATTAAAGTTGAGAATTACAATGTTTCTCAATTACAATTATTTTGAGTTGAGATGAATGTGTGATATATGGAAGGAATTAAGTCATTAGATGAATTGTGACCACCATGATCTCATTATTTCAATCCATTCAAGTTTGATGGCTTGATAAATTCAATATATAGTGCACACTTATGACGTTGGATCATCAATTCATAACATGAGCCAAGTGGGAGATTATTAGATTAATTTAATAATCATAAGTGTGACCCATATTACTTTATTTGATTCTAATATGAAATAGGCCCAAAATAATAGTTATTGGGCTTGTAAAGGAAATTAGAATCATCATGGTTAATTAATAAAATCCTTCCATCTCCCTTCAGTCAAGTAAGTTTAATAGATATCAAAATACATACATTCTTGCACAATTGAAAAGAACGAAGAAAGAAAAAAGGTGAGAGTGGATAAAGCTTTTATGTAAAGAAGGTATTTGGGAACAAAAAGAGATTACACAAGTATGGATCAAGGTTAGTATTTCTCTATTTTCTTTTAGCATGAATCTTAAGGTTTGAAGGTGTTGAATTAATTGTGTTATAGATGTTCTAGGGTGAATTCTAGGCTTGAAATATTGCTTAGAATTGTTAAAGATTACATTTACACACAAGTCGTGAATTTCAGCTTGTGGTAACATCAACGGCATTTCAGCTTAAGCCCGCCCCCTATAGTTACGTAAAATAGAGAAATCTCTTTTAATTTGCTTATGCACCTTCAGTTTATATTTTTGTTAATAAATTTGTTTGTGCTCTCACTGTCAACTAAGATCTGTTTAGGTCTTTGTTGATGTTGTTCTTCGATCTTTATTTACTTGTAATCTTCTTCGAACTCTACTCCAATCATATGATCTGGAAGGACAAGTTCAAAGTTGGAGGTTTCTTCCTCCTTTGAACTCATTGTTTCTCCTTATCTTTGAGCCACTCCTCCTCTTCTATCATAAACAAATTGAATTGTTTCTTCTGGCACTTATGGTCGGTTAACGTTCATCTGACCAAAACCAAAGACCCTTGGCCTTTGTTTCGTCGAATTCCTTACTATTAATTTCTCTCGGTTGTTCTATCCCTTTTGCCAGACTCGATCTTGATGTGTTTCCAAGAAGACTATGTAATGGTAATAGGCCCTTACTACCTATGCTTTTCATTTGATAAAATAGTTGAGTTGGTTCCTTTGATCCATTGTTAGGGGTTCCTATTCCCACTACTCCTTTGTACGCTCCTTTGTGAAGGAATAAGGACAAATTCGCCGCTACTACAGCTTCCTGCTTCCTTGCAATGGAGTAATCCTGTTGGAGGCTTTGTATGTCTAATAATTTCACCATAAGCCCTAGTTCACATTAAAGCCCTTTTAGAAAAAACCTTATCAGGTATTCCTAGGGGAGTGTTAACCTGTTGGAGTATGCATCGAACTGATGACAGTACTCTTGCATCTTTCCCTCTTGGCTCAGTCCTTAAAATCTCTAATAGGATCGTTGAAGATTCAACACGCTCCTTCAGTGCCTTCGTAAACCCTTTCCAGTTTAACTCTTCCGATTCACCTTTATTCCTTACCCATTGTTGATACCAATCCTGTGCAGGACCTTCCAAATGGAAAGTGGCAACTGTCGGAAAGTGATCCAAAACTTACGTGAATTCAATCAAAGCGATACCTACCTACTACTGCGCTACTAGCATCCCTATTTTTTCTCTTTAATTGTTGAGTCACTACACATTTCTTTTACTGCTTCTTTTACACTTTGGGTTGTTGAGTAAAAAGTTGAAATTAGATTTTCTATTGTAATGCTTACATATAGGCAGTCCCTTGATCAAAATAAATGTTGCACAATTTAGTTTCCTTATTATTGAAGATTTTGACAGAGCAAGAAAGAAAATTGGAAGTAAAATTGACGCATTATTGGAATAGTTTAGATCCTTTAAATAAGCAGTACAAGCTACGTATGAATCTTAACTACTTGACATAAAAGATAATTCTTACCTTAACTGCTAAAGATAAAGGATAATTCTTAGCCTAAAAATTGCCTAAAAAATCTCAACTACTTTAACTACTTCTATAGTAACATAAATGTTAGAATTATCCTTAATTCCAATACTCGCCCTTCATTCACACATTGAAACAAAAAAGTGGATAGATCCTTTGATTCTTCAATTGTAGCCAACACATATTCAAACTTAGATGGTAAGCTCCTTGGAACTTTAGCAACCACTATTTTGTCTAATATTTGATCTCTGTAAGATCTCATTTGTCCTACAAGAGATGAAACCCTTGAAAAAAAACTTGCATAGATTTGTTATTTTTTATAAAGGAAGTTTAGTGATCACAATTTGACAGTGATTACCTTGAAGGAACCCTGATATTCAATTTTGAGTGTGGTCTATGCTTGCTTGGTTGTGGTAGCTACTGCTATCCTTGAAAAAATTGAATCATCTACTACTTGCTAGATGAAGAAGAGTGCTTTGGCATCTCAGTTCTGATGCTCTTTGTTGCAAGTCTCATCTTCTTTGTTTTCTTCATTACCTGTTTCGACATAATTCTAGAGATTTTGAGATCAGAATAGTGTCTTCATCTTTATATTCCAAAATTCATACGCGTCTCCTTTGAACAATCAAATTTGTGGCTGAGAAACATTAATACCTACTTTGGCAACCATGCTTGCATGTGAAATCGACTAGAAATAATTTCTAGTTCTGAAGGAACCTAGCTCTAATACCAATTTTGTTGGGGATTTTGACAAAGCAAGAAAGAAAATTGGAAGCAAAATAGATGCATTATTGGAATAGTTTAGAGCCTTTAAAAAGTAAGTATAAGCTATATATAAATCTTAACTACTTGAGATAAAAGATAATTCTTATCTTAACTACTTGAGATAAAAGATACTTATTAGCCTAAAAGTCTCCTAAAAAATCTCAACTATTTTGACTACTTCTATCCTAACAGAAATGTGAGAATTGTCCTTAATTCTAACACTTATATCCCCTGTTCTACGTCTTTGTTTTCTTTAAAACTCAGGTTAAATCAAAATTTTTCCCAACAATAGTGGCATCAGAGCATGGTTTGATCTCTTGAATGGATGATCGAGAGAAACACTGGGGATTGAGACATTTACAAGTATAGAAGCAAATACAATCTCAGTATCACAACCATTGATTCCAATCTTTAGTGGAGAAAAACATTAATTATGGAGCATCAAGATGAAGACATTGTTTAAGTCACAACAATTGTGGGACTTGGTTGAGCATGCTACCCTGATCCAGATGACGAAGCTCGATTGAGAGAAAATAAGAAGAAGGATTCAAAACCTCTCTTCTTCATCTAACAGGCAGTGTACGATAACATTTTCTCCAGAATAGTTACAGTAAATACCTTAAAAGAGGCATGGGAGATTATGAAGGAAGAATTTCAAGGAGATTCAAAAGTAGTTACAGTGAAGCTTCAGATCCTTTGTCGTAACTTTAAGACTGCCTTAATGAAACAAAGAAAGTTTGTCTAAGATTTCCTCTCATATGTGTCAGCCATTGTAAGTTAGATTAGGATATATTGTGAGAAGTGCTTTGACCAAACTATTGTTGCAATGGTTTTGAGTAGTTTAACTCCAACATTTGATCCTATAGTTGTTGCAATAAAGGAATCTAAGATTTATCTATGTTTTCTTTTGATGAGATAATGGGTTTTTTATAAGCTCATGAAGCCAAGTTGAATAGGACAGTAGAGTAAATAGAAGAAAAGTTGCTACAAGTGAAGGGCAAATTCTAAAACTGCAGCCAAATGTTGATCTACATAAAGCACCAGAATAAGTAGATATAAGAGGCTGATGTAGAGGAATTGTTCATCGACAAAGTATGAGAGGACTTGGTCAAGGTCGATCTAGAGGAGAATGGCAACAATAATCTAATCAATGCCATTATTGTAAGAGATACGGACATGTCAAGGTAAATTGTTAGTGGAAGGCAAATCAAGCAAATTATGTTGAAGAAACAAAAAAGGAATATGAAGAAGAGATCAAACAGTTTATGGCAAAGTATGGAGCCACTTAAGAGATAGGAAGTCTCTAGTTTTTGAATAGTGGATGCTTCAATCATATGACAGGCATACACTCACTATTCAAGGATCTTTATGACACATACAAGACGAAAGTCAGACTTGGGGATAACAAACAAATGCAAGTAGAAGGGAAAGGCACTGTGGCAATTCGAAATGGTAAGGGAAGTGTAAAACTCATTTCTAATGTTTTATTTATTCCTAGCTCTCACAAAATTTGTTGAGTGTGGAACAATTGATACAAAGTAGAATGTTTATGTTGTTCGAGAATAACTCCTGTGTGACCAGGAACACTAAAACAAGCCAAATGATAGTTCAAATCAACATGATAGAAAATAAGCTCTTTCTTATGGAAATTTCAAATCGTGAAAGTTATGCAATGGCAGTAAAGGAAAAGGAGGTGTCCAAGCATTGGCACTTGAGGTATGGTCATTTAAATGAGAAAAGTTTAAAACTTCTCTAACAAAAACAAATGGTGCAAGGCTTGCCAAAAATTAAATTACTAGAGTAGTGAATGGCATGCATTTATGGAAAAAAAAGCAAGATGCCATTCTACGAAGGAACATCATAGATAGCACCAGTTAACCTTGACCTTATGCATAGTGATCTATGTGGTGCCACAAAGATTGAATCTCTAGGTAGAAGTCACTATTTTATGTTGTTAACTGATGATCATAGTCACATGAGTTGGGTTTTTTTCTTACGTGAAAAATCTAAAACATTTGAAGCCTTTAAAAAATTTAAGGCTCTTGTTGAAAAGCAAAGTGGAAGGTACATCAAGGCTTTAAAAATCAACAGAGGAGGAGATTTTGTGTCTAATGATTTTCACTTGTTTTGTAAGAAACATGGAATACACAAGGAACTAACAGCTCCATATACACGGAAGCAAAACGGATTGGCTGAATGAAAGAATCGCACTATGGTGGAGATAGTAAAGAGTATGTTACAAGAGAAAGGTCTTCCCAATCAATTCTAGGGAGAAGCAGTTGCCACAGCAATGTTTCTACTAAAGTTGTCACCCATCGGAGCTACGCATGACTAGATTCCTTATGAGGTTTGAACAGGAAAGAGACCTTGGGTAAGTTATCTGAGATTTTTTGTTGTATTGTATATGCTTTAATTGACAATCACGTGATGAGTAAGCTTGATGAAAAAGCTGCAAAATGTGTCTTTGTAGGTTACTGTACCAAGTCAAAGGCTTACAAGTTACACATTCCCATAAATGGTAAAATCATCATCAGTAGAAATATGGTTTTTAATGAAGAAGGGAGATGAGTGTGGCCTAAAAGTGAAGTAGAGATCAAGTTTGAATTGCAAATTGAAGATGAAGAAGGGCCACCAAATTTGTGACAACAAACACCACCTTCATCGCCATCAAGTAATGCCTCATCAAATACAGCAAAAAGTTTGTCTAATAGTAGCTCAACATCTTCTAGTATCGACTAAGCAAATTCACAAAGTTCATTAGAGGAAGAAGTCATACGGAGGTATATGTAGCACCCCACTCCCTTCCGACACATGCCCGTACACCTGTCAAACGTTCGAGCATGTGCTCGACAGAATCGATGCACCAACTATATCACTTTCACTTAACTCATGACATTATAAATTAAAAACATAAGAATGACAATGTCTAAAACCTCAAATTTCCTCGTTTCATTTCATAAACCATGATTTACAATGTAGCATTTCATAAAACATCCATGCATATATATATATATATATACACACACACAATATCAACAACTTATCAAAGTTTACAGCTCTGTTACAAAACATGCTACATACATGAGGAGTTATGCAAAAAGGTCTATCTAAGTCCTTCCATCTAAGCTGACCAACCTTTGAGCCATGTCTTCTATCCTAAAAGCAGTACTAAATCTCTTCTAAGTTGTCTTAGAAGCTAAGTTGTCACCCTCGAACATGAAAAATCAACATTGCAATTTTGGTGAGTTTTGCAAACTTCGTGAGTTAACCATCCTCGATGGTTCGCTCCTATCACATAACACAACAATTTGTGCAGTCAAATAATTCAAATTATTTCATTTATCTACATATAGCGTCATAAAACACTTTGCACACAAATTTCACATTTCTCAGACAACACAATTCAATAATACATTGTAATCATTCAAATCATACATATCATGTGTATATGCAATGTTCATAAGACTCACATTCGTTTATTACTTTATTGTGATCGAGTGCCTTTTTCACTGTCCTGTATCCGTTGTGGATACCGGGCTTATTAATACTGTCCCTTATCCGTTCGGGATGCAGGGCTCATTTTACATATTAAGTCTGAGGCTCTTACCACAGCCTGAGCTTTAAGCTCTTTTTCACTAACAACTCAGGTCACAACTGCCTTTATCTTTCATCCATTCATATAATGGAATGCACCACATGTATTCAATCAATTATTATGTTCAATCAATCACACTCACTTTCACTTTCACAATATCATTCTCATTTGTCATCAGACCTTGGTCCGGCATTCAACATTTAAGTTGAGAATTACTTATTTCTTCAAATTCACATACAATGAGCAATTCTAAATATGGTATTCATGCATCGAACGCCTTGGACATTCAAGATCCGAAATCAGTACACACACAATACATAACAATTTAATACAGAGTTTAAACAAACAACTAATTGAAGTGAGGCCAACTTAGGATACTCACAGTTTACTACCGTTAACTTATTTCCTTAAAGTCCCGGCAACATCTAAAAGTGGTCACTCAATTTGCTCTTTTATAACATGCAACCACAAACATTTACATAATAATAATTTGCATATTCACATGAATGCTCAATTATCTACACATATATGTGTGCTATGTTTAATGCATGTTCAATGAAAAATTCCCGAGTATATTTCCTTAATTTAACATCTCAAGATCACTAAAAAACTTAATTTATCATTCATATTTATTAATACACAACATTCATCTTCTTGAATCACTTTAGCCATCAAATGGCTCACTTTAATTCTTATAACATCACAAATTTTCCAAATTTAAACACTAATGTATAACAATTTATTCTTAAGTTTTATCCTCAATCATCACCTTAAACATAACACTCATTTTATCACTTATTTAAACATCATCCTAGGCTCAATTCAAGCTTCATTCAAGCCTAAAAGCATTACATGAAAGTACCTAATCATTTGTTGCTGCAAATCATGCTTAAAAGATGCATTTTTTATGTTTAACTAATTCCTACGATTGTGGACAATTTCCCACGATCGTGGGTTTTGTTGGCAGAGAGTTTCTGCCCTCACTAATCATTCCCACGATCGTGGGATTTGTTGGCAGAAAAATTTCTGCCTTCGTTAAGCATTCCCACGATCGTGGGATGCTTCTAACAGAAGAATCCCATCAATTTCTCTAATTTTTCCAGCTTCTTCTAACTCATACAAGTTAGTTCTATCATTTCTTATACTTATTCAATCATTTCTAGCTTAATACACCATCATTTCCTCTTCATTCATAACTCCATTTCAGCTCAATATCATACACACACAAATCAAAATCTATGATTGATCATAAACACCAAAAACAGAACATATTCCTATACACTTTCAACTCCAAATTTTTGCACATATTCATCTCTAATTCTCATCTTTATTTCACTTCCAACTATCATCTTAATTCATCTAAATTCAAGACATCATAATACTCATTCTTATTAGCTCTAAACTCATGAATTATCATTCATCTTAACACAAAGTAATACATAACTCTTTTTACCATTTCATTCACACATCATCATATTCCAAACTTCCTTTTTCAAAATCAAGCATCTCATAACTCATTATCATAATTGATTCATTTACCAAAAAATTCATGAATAACATTAACTGACTACAATTTAGAGCATGATCTCTTTCTTATTACATTATAACCACGTTAAAACACATATATAAAAACTCATGATCAATCCTCAAATTTCAAATCATCCATCATATTAGTTTCATTTACCACTACTCATGAAGATTAAAGCATTAACTTACTTGATTTAGCTTCAAAAATCTTCAAACTCTTTAAGATCTCACTTAACCCTAGCTCTCCATACAAGCCACGTACATCATCATTCAAAGGTTGGGTCTTTAGTGAGAATGAAAGAGAGAGCAAGATGAGATTAGCAATTGAAAGATGAGAGGGCTAGGTTCAACATGAATGGAGATTGGTGAGTTAAAATTGTGAAAGAGGGGAAGAAGAGCAAGCACCAAGAAGAAGAAGAAAACAAGATACAAGACAATTTAATGGTCCTCCAAGTAATTAAAACAATCATGGGATAAAGACATGGTTTTGCAAATGACAAAATCCCTATAGGTTTGAACTAGGTACTCTCATTTAACTAGTCCAATCAACTCCAATTTCTACTCTAATTGTCTCCAAATTCCAATGACATATGTCATTAAATTCAAATGTCATTTATCAAAATTTCCATTTTCGTTTGACTCTTATTTCTACTACCATAAACAAATTGTTCTGCCACTTGACATTTTTCCTAGTCCCGAAAATACTCAAAAGTTTAGTAAATTTCTAATTTTCACCAAAAATTTTAAATTAATACTTATACACACCAATTTAATTTTCAATACATATAAACCATAATTCATATCAAAAATTACATTTATAAATCAATTATACCCATAAATGTTAATGAATGCATGTACAATCATTTTAATGTGCAAAAATTAATATTAACATATGTGTTATGCTATATTAAGCATGAGCATGAAATGCAATTTCCTAATTTCTCATTAACTCCTTCATGAACAGTATTCTAGGGTTCTAACCCTTAACATAGGATAACAGGATGTTACTTATAGATCCTTGATAGATATATATGCTACAACGAATGTTATGTATGTAGTTGACCCACCTATATTCAAAGAAGCCATAGAAAAGGAAGAGCGGATTAAAGCAATGGGAGAAGAAATAGTAGTAATACAAAAGAACAACACATGGGGTCTTGTGAAATTTCCCAAAGGAAAAAAGACTATAGGAGTAAAGTGGGTATTTCCATCAAAGTATCATGCTAATGGAAGTGTGCAAAAATTTAAGGCATGTTTGGTTGCAAAAGGATATTCACAACAAGAATGAGTGGATTATGATGATACTTTCTTTCCAGTAGCACAATTCAAAAATGTAAGAAGACTTATTGCTCTAGCTGCTCAGTTAAATTGGCCCATTTACCAACTCAATGTTAAATTTGCATTCTTAAATGGAGACTTAAAGGAAAAGATGTATGTTTCACAACCAGAAGGATTTACGATTCTTGGAAAGGAAGAGTATGTATATAAATTGAGAAAAGCATTGTATGGCTTGAAACAGGCTTCTTTAGCATGGTATGAAAGGATTGATTCTCACTTCCTTCATAATGAATTTGAAAGGAGCAAAAGTGAAGCAACTCTTTATACCAAATGGCAAGGTAAAGATCTCCTTCATGTCTGTTTATATGCTGATGACATGATATATGTAGAATCATCTTTATCTTTTTTTAAAAGAATTTCAATTAATTATAAAGAAGAAGCTTAAGATGGTAGATTTGGACATTGCATTATTTTCTTAGTATGGAAGTGAAACAAGTTGAAGATGGAGTCTTTATTTCCTAAAGAAGGTGTGCAATTGATCTTTTGGAAAGATTCAACATGTTGCACTACACAGTTGCTTCTATACGTGTGAAATTGAATGAAAAGCTATAAGAAAATGATGGCACTAAACTTGCAAATGAGAGGCAATTCAGAAGAATGATGGGTGGTTTGATCTATTTAACAAATTCAAGGCCTGACATTGCATATTTTGTTATAGTCATATACAGGTTTATGCATAATCCAACCAAACATCATTTTGGAGTAGCAAAGAGGATCATGCGATATATAACTAGAACAATCAACCTAGCGTATGATATAGTAAGACCTCATAGGTTGTGTGGAAGACAGAAAAAAACACTTCAGGATTCACTTTCTACCTTGGATCAGGAGACGTAACAAATAGGCAACCACAGTCTTATCATCCTCTAAAGCAAAGTATATGGCTGCAGCTTTCTCAGCATGCTAAGCAATTTGTCTGAGAAGAAGCAAGAGCAAATTGGAGCAATGAAGATCTTTTGTGATAACAAATAAATAATTTCCATGACAAAGAACCCATTTTATCATGATAGAACAAAACATATTGACATTAAAGCTCATTTCATCAGAGAACTTATGGCCAATGGTGTAATTGAATTAGAATTTTGTGGTACAGAAGAACAAATGGCTGATATACTAACAAAGTCACTTCCTAAAAACAAGCATGAAGAATTTAGAAGACAACTTGGAGTATGTGAATTTAGATCAAGGGGGATGTTGAAAAGTGATCCAAAATTCAAGTGAATTAAGTTAAAGCATACCTATCTAGTGCTGCTAGCATTCCTATTTTTTCTCTTTAGTTGTTGAGTCATTGCATGTTTTTTACTGCTTCTTTTGCACTTTGAATTGTTGAGTAAAAAGCTGAAATTACTTTTTCTAATCTAATGCCTATATATAGGCAATCCCTTATTCAAAATAAAGGCTGCAGAATTCGGTGTCCTTATATCCCCTGATCTATGTCTTTGTTTTCTTTAAAACTTAAGTTAAACCAAAATTTTTCCCAATAGCAATCCTCACCTTAATCGATTTTGGAGTATGGTCTAGACCAAAGAATTGCTCACATTTGTATATCTAATTTTTGGCGATGTTGCCTTCAAATATGGAAAGTCTTTCTTGTTGAATCGTGATGGAATAATGTACCCATCATGCTCTGCAATTTATCGTGAAGTATGTTCTTCTCTTCCTGCCAATGGTTCTTCCTTATCTTCCAAATCTTTGCATGAATTGATGGAACAAGGATTTTAGCTCCCTTACGTTGGGTTTGGTTGATGTCTCCGAGGGTGGAGACAAATAACAAAGCACAAAAATCCTGTGCCCAGTACTGTTTGGTTGCTGACATTGCCCTTTTTTTTTCTAGCGCTAGCTCACAAAAATACAAATTTTTTGTTCCTTCCAAAACTGTGGCATAACTTTCTTATGCCTGTCATAGAAACAAAACATGCAGGCTATTGGACAAAAATACCCCTATATTATTACTAATATTCCACATATGCCCAAGTGTATAAATAGCAAAAAAGGAGACCATTCTTCTCATTTCTTCACCAAACACTTTCTCTCTACTACTAGCACGTTCTTCTCTTGTTCGTCTCCCTAGCAAGAAACCGATCCTTTCTCTATTCTAATCAGCAGTCAAAGGTGAGTTCTTCAATTTATTTATTTTTTGCTATTTTCGTGGTTGTCAACTTGAAATCTACATGATCCATGTCAATTTCTTCAATTTTGCGGGGTGAACAGTAAACCATAATTTTAACAATCAAAGTTTTTGGGGGGGATTTTTCCAAAATTACGTCAAGGGTTTATTTCTTCATTCTTCTATGATATGATTTCCATTATTTTTGCTTCAATTGCTGACGTGTGTAGTGAACCCCAAATTTTATGTGTTTCGAAATATTTGGGAGATTTTTGCAATATTAGTTTAATAGTTTAATAATTTCTTTCCTATTGTTCCGTGACTGGATTTCTGTTCAAATGGCTTCAATTGGTTAAGGGTTTACGATTTTTAGGGTTTAGGCCTATTTTTGTGTTTTGTGTTTTGTGTTTTGAGTTTCTTTCTTTATTTTTGTTTCGAATTTTTGTATGCTCTGTTTTTTTGTATTTTATATTTTGATTTTTTGATTATTTTTGTATTTGTGTTTTTGTTTTTTTCTAATTTTGGAATATTTCTTGTTTTTTAATTTTGATTCAATTTTTTAATATTTATTTCTGCTTGTGTTTTGTGTTTTCAATTTTTTTACTATCTGTGATTTGAATTTTTTTTATTATTTCTCTTTTTTATTATTTATGTTTCAAATTTTTTTATTTTACATGTTTTGTTTTATGTGATGAGGATATCCAAGGTTTATGATCATTATATATTTTTTATCTTCGCAAACAGTTTTTATTTAAAAAAATGGATAACAAGGATCATGATGCTATGTTTAAGTGTCTGAGTTTGTTTGAGCTTTGAAATGGGGAATTGGATTTTATGAGAATGGTCATGTTGCTATGCTTGTAGGTATACATTAAAAAAATTGAGTAGGAGTGAAAATGCTATAGGTAGTAGGGCATTGATAGTACCAACTATGCAAGCTAATATAGATAGGATTTTGACTGAGGGTGATAGGAATAGCCAGTGGGATTTAACGATGGACTTAAACGCATTTGCATTGTTATGTCAAATGCTTTAAGTCTATAGTGGGCTGAGGAATAATGACCATGTGCCTATTAAAGAAATTTTTTTAATCTTCCTAAGAATATTAGCACAAAATGAATCTAATAAAGTAGTACAAGTTAGGTTTATAAGGTCAGGAGAAACAATAAGTGGGGTCTTCTATAGTGTGTTGAAGGTTGAACTAAAGCTTCAACATTTGTTGTATGTCAAGCCCACACCAATTCCTGAGGATTGCATAGACAATAGATAGAAATGGTTTAAGGTTAGTAAATTTAATTAGCTAAAATGAATTATCTAATTTCACTTTTTTAAAATACTAAACTAAAACTTTTTATTGTTCGAATTTTTTTAAAAGGGTTGCCTTAATGCTCTAGATGGGACCTATTTAGAAATAATAGTTCCACATGCAGACAAACCTAGATACAGAGGGAGGAAAGGGAAAATATGCACTAATGTGTTAGGGGTGTGTGATAAGAACTTAAACTTTGTTTATGTTCTTACTGGATGGGAGGGTTTAGCATCTGATTCAAGGATTCTGCTTGATGCTGTTACTAGGCCTGATAGACTTCAAGTTCCAAAGGGTATGTAAGATAAGAATTTTCAAAATTTTGTCAATTTTTTTAAAGATTTGATTAAAACAACAATAGTAATAGTGTCATTTGTTTATAGGAAATTACTACTTAATAGATACAAGCTATACTAATAGTCCTGACTTTCTTGCACCTTTTAGAGGCACAAGATATCATATTCAAGAGTGGGCAAGAGATGGAAGGGTACCTAGGAACCCAGAAGAGCTCTATAATAAGAGATACTCATCTGCCAAAAATGTGATTGAACGTGCATTTGGTTTATTGAAAAAAAGATGGAAATTCTAAGAAATCCATCTTTTTATCTAGCAACAACTCATGTGCACATAATTCTTGCATGCTGCCTTCTGCACATCTTTATTAGGTTGCATATGACTTATGATCCAACAGACCTTACTCCTCTTAAAGATGAGGATATGCCAATTGGGGAAGATGCATCTTTCCCTGAATTTGTTGACCGTGTTGAGACAAGTAATGAATAGAGTCAATGGAGAGAGGATTTAGCTAAGAACATGTTTGATGATTGGAGAAGAAACCATTAAATTGTGAACTTTCATT
>JAOQML010000009.1:19926415-19938124 GCA_027568935.1 Erythroxylum urbanii
CGCCACCCTCGCGGGGCACGGATCCGGGTATCACTATCGATATCGGGTTCAGGTTCAGCGGGAGTTGGGGTGTTACAAGAGAGGGAAGGAATTTTATAAAGATCCCAAATGTCACAATAAATTAATTTAAAAGGCCTAATAGATTTAATGTAACTAGTAGAAAATGGAAGTCGATGCTGTTTAGCAAGGGCACAGACATCACAGGGATCATTAGTTTTAAAAGGAAAATCCATCAAATTTTTCCATAAAATCTAGTCTAGAGGAAGATAAGTGCCCCAATTTGTGATGCCACAAATTGGTGGAGGAGGTGACTTGAGAACAAGATGAATGGCCAGCAATGGTTGCTACAAATCGAATTTTATCTTTAGGTATTTTTATTGTCATTGCGACTAAGTGGTAAAGTCCATCTTGTTGTTTACCCAAACGAATCATTGTCTTGCTCATCAAGTCTTGCAAAATACACCAATGAGGGAAAAAAATTTTAAGCATTTGAGATCTCGTGTAATGTGGCTCACAAACATCAAATCCACCTTACAAGATGTCACACCAAGCAGATTCTTCAAAGTTATAACTGAATTCAAAGATAAATTTTCAGTAGAACTAATTGGAGCTTGTTCTCCACTTGGCATAATAACTGAGGGTAAGAAAGTGTTCTCAATACTATTGACAAGTAAAGTTGGAGATGAAGTAATATGGCCTGTTGCACTATCATCAATGATTAATTGTATCAATGTTTGTGACAAACCTGAAGAGGCATTAGCCTTAGGATTGGTATAATGAGATGTCCCTTTACCATGAATAATAGATAATATCTACTAAATTTGCTAATCAGAGTGGCTATTTATCATCGATTGCATTTCTTATAGTGTTGGACTATCCTTGACATGATTGACTGAAGGTTGACAGCTATTGTTTTGCTTAGAATAAATGCCTCCTTGATTAGTCTTAGCTAATGTGTGTTTTGGGTGTCTTGGCGAATAACCAGTCAACTTCCAACATTTGTCTCAGACATGATTGTCTCGATCACAGTAAGAGCAATGCAAAGGCCTTTGATTGGATGAATTAGAGTGCGAAGAACCTTGTTTTTATCATGCAGCGAGAGCTATTGGTTCATCACTTTGAACAACCATGGTTGAAGTTTCTATTTGTAATATGTAGCATAGACCTTATTATGTATCTCAATCATATATGAAAAGGTTAAAAATGAAGTAAATATAGAATACCTGATTTCAGTTCCTTCTTTAATTCTGAAGTAGTTTTTGAGCTCCAACCGAACTTGAATCTCCCAAGACCTTTACAGATTATATTTCCCGACACGTGGTTTAGGCCTTTCTACAGTTTTCTCAAAACATAAGCTCTCTTAATAGGTTAGAGAATCCTTATGCTTACTATTGATATGAAACAACACTATAGGAAACCTTAACCTTTATATATAGCTTCCATATTGGGTTTTCCCATCACAAGATCGATATGGGTCTGTCTACAATAATTGAGATCCATTTTCTACCTAAAATTTGACTCATTAATTTAGATTGTTTATCTGGTCACTTTAGTATCTTTATCCAGATCAAATTGCGTAACTTAACTGATAATTTATTTAAAAAATAAATAATGAAATTAAATGTTGTCCAACTTTATGGGAAAGGGCAAAAATGTCCAACATTCTCCCCTTTGGACAATACTAAATTACAGTTTTGACTCAAGTTTAAAAACAACTTAAAACTCGGTTAAGCTATGCTGCTGTATTAGTCGACTAAGTTTAGAAACAAAACATTTGATCCAAAGATAATAAAAGTCCATCATTCCGTCCTACAAGGCTTTTGATACTAAAAAGTACCAAATGTATGTGTCATGTGCGACACAGCTCCAATATAATCACGCATATCTAATACCTTACTAACATGAATGAAAAAATGGAGTGTGCCAAACTAGGATGATACCTTAATGATATAATACGTATCATCTTCGTTTGTAGTTCTCAATTTCTCCAAATTTATGCTAAACCACAAATGATAAACTGCATTAGAGAAATCCTGTTTTCTCTCATTGAATGCTAAACAACATTAGAGAAAACTTGTTTCCTCTTACCAAATGCTAAAAGACATTAGAGAAAACCTTTATGTTCTAACTAAAGGCTAAACTGCATTAGAGAACCTTTATGAGATTAAAAACTTATATCTCCCTACGTCATGTAAAACTTTAAGGATATCTGTACAAAACTGTATGTGTCTAAATGACATAGGCTCAAGGTTAATTTGTATATATGCCCAATGACCTTTAAATGCTTAACATTGGCACAAATCTTAAGACTTTCATACGTATATGACAATGTATGATAACACGTATTACTGAGGATAAACAATGCTCATCTTTATTAATGAACCGTTATATTGTCATAATATTTCAAAACGTACAAATGTATATAGAACAAACATAATGATCACTTAACTAACAGTGTCTAGGGACTTTAAAACACCCATATTGTATACTTGTCTTCCAAACACAAGTGTGCAAAGTCCTTTAATTAAAGAATCGACTTATAGTTCCTCAGTCTTTAAATGTTCTAAACCTTGATGTCACCTTTTCGTATCAACTACTTCATAGTCAAATATTTGACCTCAAAATGTTATGATATTCTATGTTGTTATTAAACAACACAACAACTTGATTATCACATTACGACCGAATGGGTTTAGCTGCTGAATCAACCACAGACAACTTTGAAATCTAGTTTCTAAGCTAAACCATCTGTGAAGCAGCCCTATAGCATGTGTTCTGCATACATGGTTGAGGAAATTACTCGTGTCTACTTGACACACTTCGACGACATTGTACCTCTGTAAACTTAAACTGTAACCTTAAGTGATCTTTCGATCATTTGCAAGCATAGCTTAGTTTGAATCTAAATTCCCTATGAACTTTAATCTGTTGACTTTTCTATATGTCAACATGTAATCCTTGATTCCTTTTAATTATCTCAACACTCGCTTGACTGCATTTCAATGGTCTACATCTGGGTTAACCAGATACTGACCAAACAGTCAAACAGTAAATGCAATGTCCTGCCTAGTACATAGCTGAGCATACATCAGGCTATCAACCGTACTAAAATACGGAACATTCCTTGTAACCTCTCTCTTTACTTTATTCTTTGGATACTGTGCCAAAAATTATCACTTTGAGAGATAAGTGCTACGACAGGTTTACAGTTAACCATTTTAAACCTTTGTAACATATACCTAATGTATGCACTCTGTGAGAGGTATGATGAGTGTCAATATTTGTCCCAGTGAATCTAAATACCTAGGAAAAAAATGTCCCAACAAAGTCCTTTATGTCAAAGTTTTTGACTAAATGTTGCTTAACTTTATACAACATGGTCAAGTAATTTGACGTGAGCAATATATCATCCACATGCAATAATAGGAAGAAAATTTTGGTCCCCCTAATCTCATAGTAGAAACATCTTTTTAACTTTATTTTCTATGAAGCCAAAAGAGATCATAAACTCATCAACTGTAAGGTATCACTTTTAGGAGGTTTGATGTAAATCATATATTGATCTGCATAGCGGACAAACCATGTCAGTTCCATCTGAATCCTGAAATCCTTCAAGTTGTACCATATAGACCACTTTATAAAGTTCTTTATTCAGGAAAGCGATTCTGACAAACATTTGATATAACTCTTTATCATCATGAGCTACACTTGTCATAATCATTCAAACTGTATCCTTCGAGGATACGAGAGAAAAGTAATATTAAAGTCAACATTTCTTCCTGAGTGAACCATTAGGCAACTTAGTGAGCCCATAAACCATTAAACTTTATCTTGAAATTCTTTAGGTCTTAAATTTCATTTACAACTGACGGGTTTGCAGTTCTGCTATAAAATCAACTTGCTCCCAAACCTTACTATGCTTCATGGCTTACATCTCACCAATCATTGCACCCACCACAATTCCACATTGGGTTTAGAAACAGCTTCTATAAAAGTAACTAGATTCGTAACATGTCTAATATCATAAGCTTGTTTACCTAATAGACTATGTTATCAAATAAAATAATAGATCATCTCACTCTTGTGGATCTTCATAACTGTATTAGATGTTATACCCCCAGGAGCCTCTGTGTGTATAAGTATGGGTTCCTATTCCTGTACAGGCACAGTACAAAGACCTAGATCTACTGGATCTAACTGTATGAGTGGCAGGTATATAATAACTGTAGTATCCACTATGTTATCATTCGAAGGGTCAAAGGGTTATCATCATAGACATCGTATTCCAAAAACTTAGCTATTTGTGATTTCACTATTCTGTTCCCTCCTTCTCTACAATAAGATCTATAGCCTTTAGAGTGGTTAGGATATCTTATTAAATAGAAATGAGCATAATGAGCATGGAATTTTTCTTTATAAGCATTACGCTACCTCAGTAGGGCAACTCCACACACGAATGTGTGTGAGACTAGGTTTTCACACTTATAGATAATTAAGTAGATTAGTTCTGTTCTGCATTGATTTCTACAAGTCCTTTAGGGTGCAATTATGCCTTTCAGCAACACACCATTTTGCTCAATACTACCTGACATAGTGAATCAAGTCACTATTCCAACCGATTCCATATATCTGGCAAACGGACCTTTTCAAGTCCTGAAACACCATGTTTGCCATGATATTCTCTTTCACGGTCAGATTTGATACTCTGAATGGATTTTTCCAATTGGTTCTCAACCTTTAGTCTTTAAGTAAGAACACATATAACTATAGTGGGAATAATCATAAAAAAATGTCAGAATACATTTGGAATTACACAATGAAACTGTATAAGGTCTACTGATAACTTTATGTATCATACTCAACAAGTGAAAAGCATGAGTTGACCTTAATATCCCTATTAGTTAACTTACCCCTGTAATAGTTAACATATGATCCTAGATCTTTATAATTTAAAATTGAGAGAATGCTTTCATTAATCAATCTCTCAACCCTAACCCTAGAAATATGGCTTAAACTTTTATGCCACACCATGTATGACTTTTCATTCATCAAGGTCCTTCAATTTATGACTTGTTTAGCAAGATACGAAGAAGCATATATCTAATTCAGGGTAAGACACATTCTATACAAACTATATGACAAGAAAGTTATACCATTAGGTTTTGCATTAAACACAATTGTGTAACAAAAGTATTAAATATAAAACGTCAACCTTCTTTGTCCAAAATTGATCCAAAGATCACATATAACTATGTCGTGTAAAACCAAAATGAACCTTGCAGCAAGGTTCAGCTCATACATTCCCTATAGATATTACTTCCACTTCTTCATTGCTATGAACCATTAGTTCCTCCCTCTGTTTATTTGGTTTTATCCTGGATATGAACTTGCATTGTGGAAGCACCTTGATCATATCCTCCATTATATAGCCACCAAGTACTTAATGCGACTATTGCAAATCAGATTCATAAATTGACAAGCCAAGAAGTTATCTAATGGTCATCGTCTTTCCCTTTTAGACCTCATACTACTGATTACTTTATATCCCTAGGACCTTTACCAGCACTGGATTGACCAGCATCAGTATATGGAGAAGAATTAGTCTTTCTACCTTTGATCTTAGTGGGTTTTATCTTTGCCTTCCTTTAGTTGCTTTGAGGGTTGTAGGAGTAGCAAGCTTGAGTTCCTCCTTCTCAGCAACGCAACGGGCAATCAAAGCATTGAAGTTCCATTCCTCATCCTGTGAATAACATGTCATCACTAGATTACTTAACTCTGAAGGGAGTGTATTTAAAGTCTGATGAACAATAAAGACATCAAGAAGAGGAATGTTTAACATCTTCAGTCTACTGTGAAGATGGATCATTCTTGATAAGTACTCCTTACTCCCCTTTCTCATGTATACCTTATGGAGAATAATTCTATCAACAAGGCACTTGTCTTAACATTAGGTGAGACTGTGTAACTCTGGGAGACATTACCAAGAAATTACTTTGCTATATCTGTGTCCGAAAGTCCACTAAGCAGATGTTTAGGTTTGGATCTCTTAATGGTCATGAGACATAATCTATTAAACCGATCTTAGGTTTCCTAGGTTGCTTTATGAACTTTTAAGCTCATGGATGTAGGTAGAGATGGCCTATGTATCTGTATGGCCATATCAACCTCAGTTATCTCCATAGCATTCAGTACATCCTCTGTCTACTTATTCATATTGAAATCGATCAGGTTTTTAATGGTGACACTAATTTTATTGACCGAAAAAGGTGACTGTAAAAGATAATTTGTAAATCAACACAAATGTAGGACAACAGCGATACTCTAAAATCTGGTCACACATATTATGAAACACCTATGGGCTGAATACATAAAATATGCAACTAGGCCTCCATATAAAAGCCAGCAGAGTACAAACCACCAACTCTTATGACACTACCACCTGTGGACGAATAGATCATTCAAGCAATGACTTTCCTCTATCCAGTGCCTTTATCCACATCTCAAAATCTCATATAAGGCTAACACCTATGGGTAGAATAACCAAACATGAGACCAGAGACATCTCCTAATATGTAAGCAGAACAATTTAAAATACTGACTCGAAAGGCCACTGTGGTGACTACATCCTCATCAACACTTTAAAAGTCCACAAACACAAGGGATACATCTTTATGTTATCCTCACATTCTTTATGGGCATATGATATGTGATAATGTAACTTCAATAAATGTAAAACCTAAATGCATAGTCTCATCGTCACACACTCGTGTCGAAGACATTCTCTGAAAACTTCATTTGAGACTTTTGTAAAAGAAAAATCTCAGTAAAGTGACTAGCATGCATTACTGGACACTAAATCGACCGCCTGAGACACTAGAACCTCATGTATCTCCCTTATGGCAAGTTCGTTGCACGAAAATTCACTCAAAAATGGCTTCAGAATGTCTTAATTCCTTTTTCCAAGTAATTATCATACAATCCCAAACACTGAACACGAGACCTGAGACACAAAAACTTGAAGTATCTCCCTCATGTGATGTTCGAAGCATGAAAATTCACTCAAAATCGGATTTAGAACACCTTAATTCCTTTTTTTGGAGTTAAACTTTAATTTATTACTAATGTAATAAACCCAGAAAAATGGAAATTTTCACTTTATGAATTTTCTGAACTTAAAAACTAACCCAAAACACTTCAGGGCACCCTTATGAGAAATCTGAAATTTTTTGTGTTTTTTTATCACAAGGCTGACGTCGTACAGCGTTAGCCGCGCGTTGTATAGGGCGATGTTCACTAGATGCGTCGCACGTGCCCTACTGTACAGAGTGTACAACACATGCTGTGCACACATCACCACATGTCCTAAATCCAACGGGCCACGTGTCAGGCAGATGTGGTGGCATTTGCGGCCCACGCAGGACACGCGTCCGTCGCTCCATGAAGCTACGTGTCTGCATGTCCATATGTTGTACTCCAGCTACTGTAGCGCCATCGAGCACGTGCACCGTAGCCCTCTGTCGAGGAGGGCAATTTTCGGCGTCCCTAGATAACCTTCTCTTCGTTTGCCCTTTTTTGACCTATTTTTCATAACTAACCTTATGTATTCCACTTTTACATAATCATATATATAAAAAAACCAAAAAACAAATCAAAAACTTAAAAAAACCATATGAGATGAAAACCAAAAACCTTCATTTTTGACAACTCGATCATATAACCGCTCTAATACCACATGCAATACGTAGCATAGACCTTATTACATATCCCGGATCGTACACGAAAGGGTTAAAAACAAAGAAATGTGGAATACCTGATTTCGGTTCTATCTTTGATTCCAAAGCAGTTCCCGAGCTCCAAATGATCTCAAATCTCCCGGGACCTTTACAAATTATGCTTCTCGGCACATGATTTAGGCCTTTCTACAGTTTTCTCTAAACGTAAGCTCTCTTAACAGGTCAGAGAATTCTTATGCTTACGATTGATATGAGCAACTATAGGAGACTTTAACCTTTATATATAACTTCTATATTGGGTTTCCCGTCACAAGACCGATATAGGTCTGGTCTACATTAATTGGGATCTATTTTCTACCAAGACTTCGACCCATTAATTTAGATCATTTATTAGGCCACTTTATTATCTTTATCCGGAACAAATTACGTAACTTAACCAATAATTTATTTAAAAACCAAATAATGCAATTAAATGTTGTCTAACTTTACGGAGAAGGACAAAAAATGTTCAACACTGTTATCTCACGTGCAGCCCCCAAACTTCTTTGCTTTTCCTCTTGTGTAATGGCAGAGTAAGCTTATGCAACATCAGGCAGCAGATTCATCAACAAAATTTGTGCTCGGGCAACACTATAGAACTCATTCAGCCCTATAAGGAACTGCATCAGTTTGTATCTTTTATTATCTGCCCCACAAAAGCAAACAATGTCATTATAGGAACCCAGTTCATCCCATAATTCTTTAATCTTTGCATAATATGCTGCAACTGTCATCTGATCTTGAGCAAGACAAGCAATGTCTCTCTCAATCTGAAAAATACGGGGGGCATTGCTTTGAGAAAAGTGACTCCGAGATCTTCCCATACTTCTTGAGTGGTGGTTAAAAAAATAACACCATCTGCAATATCTGGTGTGAGAGAATTTAGAATCTAAGATAGAACCATATCATTGCATTTTTTCCACGATGGGTATTTTGTCAGGTTTTTGTAGCAGACGGTGCTTTGGTGTTTCTACCAATAAAACCTAATTTTGATTTGGCATTCAAAGAGATGACCATGGCTCTACATCAAGTCCAATAATTATCCCCATTGAGGGGTTTGGATACAAGAATCCCTGGATGATCAGAACGATGGAGTAAATAAGAGTCGTAGCATCTGGTTTGCCTCCATCTATAGCTTGCTCGTTTGCCACAAAAAAGGAAAAGACGAGAGAAAAAAACAAGAAAAAGAGTTGGAGTTGGTAAAAAAACTAGGGTATTGTTCCCTGCTCTAATACTATGAAAAGAAAAAGAAAAGAGAAGGTACTTGTCTTTGAATTGAAAAAACATGAATCAGTAATACATAGGATACAGCTTTATACAAAGATGACCTAGGATTACGCTAATGTATTTAAGGAATTCTAAATGTACAAGGAAACTAAAATCCTCCAGATAATACATTACATATTTGTCCCATGATTAATGGGATATTGTTAGACTTTCCAACACCAACAACTGGGTAGTGAACATCGGCATGATATTGCGGCCTAATGTGATGTATCGAGATTTCACTCTTGATCAGGGAAGTAGAAGAAATGGCAATCTATTTTAAAAGATGAAGGGTTTACTGTGCATGTACTACCTTTTGAATCATTCTCTCTTTCAATGTGTAAAGAGCCAATCCATGCATTGAACCATTTTTGTACTTGTGAGACTGAGTACTAACAGTTTGAGAATATTCCTCATAATCTTAACATGGAATTAGTTTCCTCCGTGGAATCAGTTGATGCTTGCATATTTTGTGTCCCAGATTCGTCTAAGTTGAGGTTCATAAGCCTGCTTTTGTAACAGACATGTCAGAAACATGATGGCCAATAAATCCCACGGTATAGCAATCATAACTTGACGGGAAATAGGGTTCATGAATGTCAGAAGAAAATCTACCTTATCCAACATCATGTCCAACAATAGTCAGCTTCTGATCAGTACCTTCTTGTTGTTTCTTTAAAAACGTGCTTCTGCATTCATAAACATGGGTTTATTAAACTAACTGTCTAGTTAGGCTTTTTATAATACTAGGTTAGAGAAGGTTGCCAAGTTTATTGAGCTGGAATGAGAGGATAAAAAGGACCCAGAATTAAACATAATATAGTTTCATTGAATTTGGAAAGTGTTGGAGGAGGAATAATCCAGGGTGTTTTGATGAGAAGAAGGTGGTTTAGACGAAGAGACTTGGGAAGTGGACTAGAATCATGTGGGGGCATGTGCATTGAGCTGGAGAACATGACCAAAGCAACAAGCATAACCCTTAGGTACACTTGGCCTTTCCTGAATCATTTATCCCCGTTTCCTTGGAGTCCTTCGGTGAAATTGTGTTGGTGTCCCCACATATTACTCTATCCTCATTGGCCACCAACCCCGAACTGCCGTCTATGTGCATACACTATATATCAGCCTTCATTTGTGGGCTTACAAGTCCTACGTGAAGATAACTGATTCTCTGGCAACCAACATTTTGGGAGGCTCAGACAATCAAACTACTCAAGAAAGTCAAGATCTTTGTTCGAAATCTGTTGAATTATGGGAATTTCCAGGAACCCTCTTCTTGTTTCGTTGATGAACATGGTCCAAGGAAACGAAGATGTGGGAAACCAGGGTGGTGGTGACCAGTCTTTGTGGGACAAAGTCTGGGAAGGACAAGCCAAGAAGCGATGCCAAGTGAAGAAACAGAGTTTTATCAGAAAAATTGTCGGACATGAGAGGACTAAGAGGGCTAGTAGAATGTCGATGAAGAGAAGAGCACGATTCGAAGGTGGTAGAACAGGCGGGAATGGGATCGTGGGGAGAGTAAGAACCTTGAGGAAGTTGGTACCTCACAGTGATCGATCTATGGGGTTGGACGGGCTTTTCAGAGAGACAGCTGATTATATAATGTCTTTACAGATGAAGGTGAAAGTTATGCAGATAATGGTTAAGGTATTATCAAGTTCTGATGAGGACTGAAAATTAATAACTATTATTCATCTGAAAAAAGTACCATTCTTTTTGTTTTTCATTGAGGGATTTCTTGGGTATTTGTTCTTGGATCATGTGTTATCCTTATAATATATAGAATTAGGAGAGCTTGTTTTGTACGTCCTAGCATGTTTTCGTTATGTCGTAGGATTTAATGTACGACAGCTTTGTTCTTTCCTCTATGGCGCGAAGAGTGAATTCAGAGAACAAAGCGACTTTAGAGAGGACACAGTGAATTGTTGTCTTAACTTTTTTTGCTATTCCAAACTAGATGTACTATTTTATCTCTTCTTACTTACCATTCAACTCTTCTTCTTTCACATAAATAATTACGAGCTCATAAATATAAAAGATCATGGATAATCATTGTGCTCTCAAACTTCCACTTGAAAACTTTTATTGTAAGGCCAACCTTATTTTATGGACATTCGTTTGTTTAATATCACTAATTTTTCATGGATCAAAAGAAATGAAGTTTTATATAGATTTGAGGTAGAAACTGATTATTGGAGGTTGTTTATGGAGGATACACCTATGTCTGGGAGGCACATGGTTGTGTCAATCATAATTGTGTAAGCTTCTATAACCATGTGCAAGTTGAAAGGTAACACTTCGAGATCAGACACGCTAATGTAGAGTTAGACATGGTCGTTTAAGTGGCAGACACAATCCGTGGATCATGTAATTCACTGTAACCGTGCATCTTTGTGATGTCGAGTTTTGAAGCTTAAAGGTTGGAAATGGTCACCACATATAGTTATGTGTGCGACTGTGTGTTATATACGAAACCTTATCATCATAGTCTAAAGATAAGTTTTAGAGACAGAAGTTATATGAGACAGATACATGCAACAAAAGAAGAATTTTAGATTCATCAATTACATTTTTATTGAAGTTTAATCTTATAGATATATATATCTATAAGATTAAACTTCAATAAAATTGTCATTGATGAATGTTAGATATACATACATACATACATATA
>JAOQML010000009.1:19938224-19954313 GCA_027568935.1 Erythroxylum urbanii
TGTAGTGATCGCACGTAGCGCTCCCTTAGCTTAGGATATGTATCAGAATGACCTACGGGCATCCCGGTGCGTACCCTAGGGTAATGGGGTGTTACAATTCCCCTCTCCTTGTCTACTGCCTCCTACAGTCGAGGCTTAAAGAGAAATAGTTCTTATCAGTTTGGCCCTATTTGAATCACTGCTCCTAACCTCAGAAGGTGCAGGAAAATTCTTAGCACTCCTTCCTAGCATAGGCGCACTACCTCCCCTGCTAAGTTATTCTCTTCCCCTCCTCTTTCTGTTCACTGTGCTCTTTATGTTTTCCACATTTTCAACCCTTAAAGTAGCCTTTACCAGCTGTTGAAAGTCACAAAAATTCTACAGCACCACTTTTTCTCTTATGACTAAATGCAATCTCTCTTCAAATCTTCGACATTTAACTACTTTGCTCATCATCAGCTCAGCTACAAATCTAGATAAATGTGTAAATCTGCGCTCATACTCACTCACTGTCATCTCCCTCTTGGTGAGACTTAAAAACTCCCTCTGCTTCTGCTGGATATAAACCTTAGATAGATATTTCTTCTTATAGGCAGCTTATAAATCATTCCATGTTAATATTGGCAGCTTTAACTAGCTCCCTAGTACGCTTTCCCACTAATGCAGGGCATCTCCCTATAGCAAGCTTGTAGCATACACAATCTTTTCCTCATCTTCACAATATATCTATTCTAATATTCTTTCCGTCTTCCTTAATCATGTTTCAGCTTCTTCCGGATCAGTTGTTCCATAAAAGTCCACTGTGCCATACTTCCTCATCCTGTCAAATTGTCTTCCTTTCTTAGATAGGGCTGGGGTATTAGTAGGTGGCATCTAGCCCATAGCCTGCACAAAAGCCTGAGTAAAGGCTTGGAACATTCTGGGATCAATAGGATTAGGCATTTTCTCTAGAGGAAGAGTTGACTCATCCATTTGCTAGCGAACGGGCTCAGTATCTTGCCCTACAGTCGCCTCAGCAATTGCTAGGACTCTTGACTCATCAGTACCCTCCTCTCTTGGTGAAGAATCAGGTGCAACAGATCCTTGTAAAACTCCTCCTGTTCTTCTACAAGGTGGCATTTTACTCCTCCAATAAAACACTATCATTGAGCTTACTTTTCATTTTAATCTTATTTCCTACATGTATGCATGATATGCATGTCACTCAATTCAATCAATAAACTCGACAATGCAAACAAGTAATTTAGCAATACAAATATTTTACCACACATTATATATTTCATAGTATAATATATTCTAGGCCTAAAAATCCTTAGAAACTATAGGCTTTGATACCAAAGATGTTGGCCGTGGGTCTCGGTTCTTATTTCGCAGCGATAAGACGTCAAAATTAGGGGACTTTTTAAAATAAAAGTGTATATATAAAACTAACATCAAGATAAAAAGAATTAAATTCTTGGTGGGAGTAATAACAAAGAAACAACAATAAAATAAAATAAATAAATAAAGTTTGCCCAAAAAATGCACGGTTTCATAGAAAATGCAAGGCTAAAGAAAGGGTTCGCGTGATCTTGCATGTGCATGATTGCGACTTTTAGTGAACAGTAACGGTGTGCACGAGACCTTCCCAAAATAAAGGGATTGTCGTGATCGTGTAACCCTATTTCACATATACCAATTTCAAATCATCATAACTTTCATTCCCGATGTCTAAAATTTATAAACTTTATGTCGTTAGAAAGCTAAAAGAAAGATCTACAACTTTTAGAGAGAAATTTTATCTAATTCTACCTAATGCAATATAGTTTATTCATTAAAAATTTAGAACATATTTTCATCCCCTTTTTCTTTTTTCATTCTTTCCTCTCATCTATAAATATACATTCTCACAATAACAAAAGACCCGAATCCAGCAAACACAATTCATACATATAAGACTCCCACTAAAAACAATTGATTCAGAAAAATATATTCAAAAGTCCTTAACAACTATCAATTTTATTTCCAACCTCAGTTGACACTTAACAGAGAAGAAATTTCTGCACAAATACAAAAGAGAAATTCTTCATCCCTTCTTTCATTCATTTCTCCACAAGACAACGTCTCATCTCTCAGATATTGTAAAGTTTATATAACTTCAATTACACATTAAGAGTTAGCACAGTGGCATAATCCAAAAATACAACATGTATGCATGATTGAAAGGCTACCTAAAGTATTCGAACTAACTTAGTTACAAAAGATAATAACAATTCTTGGAGTCTATCGAAGTTGTAAGGTTCGATGATTTGCTTGTTCTTCACCTGAAGAGTGGAAAATAGTGGGGTTAACTGTGAAGCTAAGTGGCTAATATGATTATAGCCATTAGCAACAAACCACACACACAACCAAACATATAGATAAATTTATATCACAGATAAATATAACAATCGGATTACTCACAGTTCGAGCTCACAAATAACATATTATTACTTATGTCAAATTATGTATTTTTCAATCATCAAAACATAGCATTCAGTCATATAACGTGTTTAAAAAATTAAAGCAAAATGCACCCATATAATAACTTGAGAGAATCCCTTGGAACGAAATGGCGAAACCAAAGTTTACATCATGAACGAAATGAGTCCGTTTTTTAGAGCTCATATGCCACAAGTGGGCAGCCGGGAGAAGGCTATAGGTTAACGTGCACGTGACGAACGAAATGGTATATCTCTTACCCACATAAGCAAAAATTTCCGATGCTTACATATTTCATATCATATTTATATTTTCATACAATTTATGTTTTTCTTCTTATTATTAATTCCAAAAGCAGTAGAGTGTTTCAAAGCAAACATGATTTCAATCAAAAATTATTTTTCCTACAGTCACAATGAATAAAAGCAAGCATTTAAGTACACATACAGGCAAATAATTCAGCTCATCAATATAACAACTATAAACGTATTACCCACCTATTTACTTATAACTTCAAACTAAAGTTTGTTCTTCCTCTTGCCTCGCCTTCGATATTCTTGATTCCCTTCAAACAAACATATTTTTCATTCAAATAACATATACGAATAGAACTTCCCTAAAGCTTTACTATCCAAAAATAAGCTTTATCTAGGCTAGAAGAACTAAGATATAGTTAGAAATCCATAAAGATCGAAGAAAACAAATTTCTTGGTTCTCTTCTTTCTCTCTTCATTATCAACATAAAACCTACTTTCACCAGTTTCTCTTATACTAAAGCAAGAATAAAAGATAGAGAATACCTAAAAATTTTCAACTGAACCCTTTTTCTTTCTTTCATTCTTCTTCTTTTTATGCTTCAGTTTTTCCTTATCTTCTTCTAGTTTCTTCTACAACTTTCTATATTTTTCTTTCTTACTACGCACGACTCTCTTCTCTTCTTTTATTATTTCTTTAGGACAAACTTTTAATCTTCTAAACTTACCCTTCTACATTTAATCTAATTCCTACCAATTCCTTATTTTATTTTAGCATTTCCATTTAATACTTGCAAACACATATAAATAAAAATATAATCTTAACTAACTCCAAAAAATTTCTAATCCAAGAACCCAAATTTTTGGCTCATGCTTGCTAATTTATTAAAATAAATTTCGAGGTCCAACATAGTGTTTCGCTCAAACTTCCCATAGGAAATTACTCTACCTTAGGCTTGCTAATACACCAATTCTCCTCTACAATGATTGCGTGCATAAGTAGATAAAAAGGACTAGCTTAGGTTTGCAATATTGTGAAGGTTAAGGTGGTTAAAAAAGGTAAAGGGTTTAATATAAACATTTGTAAAGTAATAAGTGGACAAAGGGATAACAAAACATAATTTGAGATACACAAGTGTAAATATACTACTACTCCGTACTTATTAATGCTACTAAAATGTTCTTCCTTTTTTCTTTTTTCTTTTTCCTTTTTTCTCTTTTTTATCTTTTTTCTTTTCTTTTTAATAACATGGCAGAAACAATGAACGCAATAGAAACTAAATAAAAAATGATTCAGGAGTAGAAGTATCACTCAACTCATCTCAGAAAAAAAAATTTCGCAATAATCCCAACTAACACATTACTTAATACTTTACTAAGCCTGTGAAAGGGTAGGTTAATGGGGTTTCAGGTTTTAAATTTTTTTTTGTATTTTCAAGAAACAAAATGGTTAAGGCTCAATGAGGGTAGCAAGGGATAATAAAAGGTAGGTCATTTAAGCTAAGGGTTAATACCAAAAAAGGCCTTAATCATCTCTATTAAGCATGCATCCAGTAAACTAAAACCAATTCAAAGCAAGTTTTAAAGGTAGTAACCTAATGAAGCATCACACATTAAAGAAATAAAATGACTATAGATGGAGTCATATAGGCTCAATCCTCACATTAGCTCACATGAAAATTCATTATGTATCTTTTCACACCTTATTGCTCAAAGGTCAAATTATGAGTAAGCTTATGTTACCAACTACTTTTCATCACTCAATATGATTCATTATTTACTCAAATATCCTAATCTAAGTTCAAGTATGCATTCAATCTCATTCCAACTAACATGAAAAAATCTCATGGAAAAACATATCAAAATGATTCAATTGTGATTCCATTGCTTAACATAGAAGAACATAATATGCCTAAAACATGCATCTTAATTAACAAAATGCAAACAGTGAATAAAATAATGCAATTAACAAAGTAAGTGTCACCTCCCCTCACTTAAAGAACACATTGTTTTCAATGTGACAAGACAACTACAAACTAAATAAGGTAAAATGACATTAAACCAAACAAAAGAAATAAAGACATAACAACTACTAAAGTAATTAAAACAATGTAAAAGTTTAGGGTAAGAAGGGCTTATTAAGATTGTAGTAGCGATGGTGTTGGCAAAGGGACTTCAATATTATTCCTCTGAATGAACTTGGGGAATTTCTTCTTCATGTACCGTTGCTCTTTATGCACATGTCTCGTCTGCTGAGCTTATTAATTTGCATCCTCACTTGTTGATGACTAGAGGACATCTGCTTAAGGATTTGCTGGAATCTGTCAACCTTTGCTATTGCAGTTGATTCCTCCTCCATTGCTTCTTCTTGTCGCTCAAGCGGGGCTTGAGATGTGGATGGTCTGGAAGTGGCTACATCTTTGCCCTTTCTGTTTTTAACAACTGTGCATAAAATTTCAGAACGTCTCAAATATAGAACATCAAAAACATCATACCTAGTCATACATACACTATTCACATCAAGGTTGTAAAACAAAGCCAAAGAAATAACAATGTATGAAATGCCAAGAGCTCTTCTTATTAACACAACTCACAATTGATCAAAAAATCTGATAAGGTGTGTTAAGTTGTCATTTTTGTGCTAATTTTGGATATAAATTTCTTTAATATGTTAAAATTATTATTCAAAATTAATGGACTTGTTTCTTAATTATTCTCATATGACTTTCAACATATGAAAGATGAAATTGGATCAAAAAGATGCAAGGAAAGTAAAGACAATTCAAATTCTCAGCTGGCAGATAAATAATTGACTAAGTATGGGCACGTGCAAGGAAAAAGATTATCTGCAAAATCTGGTTTGAAATCAAATTCAATCCACCTAAGATCTTCACAATTTTAGGAATCAAGTTATTGCTTTGCTAGTGGAGATCTACGACTTGAATATATGGGGAGTGTATCTGTTAAA
The DNA here is from genome assembly GCA_027568935.1 of Erythroxylum urbanii. Lineage (NCBI taxonomy): Eukaryota > Viridiplantae > Streptophyta > Magnoliopsida > Malpighiales > Erythroxylaceae > Erythroxylum > Erythroxylum urbanii. The sequence goes on from JAOQML010000009.1 coordinate 19,943,886, forward strand.
GATTACGATAGGAGGGAAGAGGAAGAAGATGGAAAATCATTAAAAAGGCATTTAATGTTCACCTAGAAGAAGAGTTCTTTTTACATTTTCTGCAATAGTTTGTCTGGTTTTTAGGATTTTTTGTATTTTTTTGGAAAAAGACCTTGGATGGAGACTTTGTATTTTTCTATTCTTTTGTTGGTTTTTACTTTTGTTATGAGTAGCTAAACTCTTCTTCTTGGTTGAAGAGAACCACGTTATCATCTAGTATGTGTGAGATCTTTAAATAAAGTTTATTTCATTGATGAATATTAAGTGTCTTCTAAATTAGTTTTCATGATTGAATTGATTGATTTTTAGGGTGCACAACTAGGAATTGATTTGTTTAGTTTATAGCCAGATTAGTAGGATTTGACGTTCAGTCTTGCTAATCCAAAGTGGCAATTAGGATTACCATCTTTACGTTAGAGTTGGAAATTCTAAGAAGACACTTAACTTGGTTAAATCCATATTATATATGTGTTGTCTTGTCCATTAGTTTCTTAGTTCTTAAAGCTATTAATCAATTAAACTTAAGATTGTATCTAATTTTTTGACTAATAAGAATGTTTAGAATACATGTTTCTATTCATTTAATCTTAAGAGAAAACTTTACCCAATGAATATTTATTAATGGACTGAGTTTTATATCGAGGATCTATATTAGTTTGATAACGTCTGTGACCCAAAACTAAGGTTTGTTTACTGAATTTTTAGATCCAATTATTTTTGTTAATTCCAATTTCTGCCATTTTTAATTTCTTAAGTTCACATTCATTCAACTCCCCCCCCCCCACTTTGTTTTAGTTTTCAATTCGTATAACAATTATCGTTATAATTCTTCGTGGGAACGATCTTAACTTTTCATTAACTACATTTTCTTTTATTGCTAAAGTTGGTATTAATTTGGTTGCAGGCGACAACATTACCACAGGTTGAAGGAGCACTTGTCCTATTCCTTCAACATGAAAGATTTGGGTCCTACAAAACAAAATTTGGGCATATAGATCATTCATGATAGGAAAGCCAAAAAGTTGTGGTTTTCATAAGAGTGATATATTGAATGAATGCTTGAGAGGTTCAATATAAAGTATGCTAAGCCAATAAGTACACCATTAGTAGCTCATTTCAAGTTAAGCAAGCAAGCGTGTCCTACTAATGAGAAGGAGAAAGAGAGTATATCTTTAATTCCACATTCCTCTATTATTAGCTCCTTAATATATACTATAGTGTGCACTAGACTATATATCACACACACTATTGAATTTCTGAGTATTTATCCATTCTAAGAAAGGTACATCGGGAAGTAGTAAAGTGGATCTTAAAATATTTTTGGGCATATTCTAGATTATTTTTGTGTTTTAGAAATGGTGACCTAATTCTAGAAAGATATATAGATGTAAATATAGTTGGTTATTTCAATATCAAAAAAATCAATCTTGGGATATTTATTCAAAGTCGTGGGGGAGTTATTTACTGGCAATCTATGTTGTAGAAGTGTATAACTTATTTACTAATAAGGTGGAATATGTTGCGGCCTTGAAAGTTCGAAAGGAAATGTTTTAGTTAAAACTATTTCTCCACAAATTAGATGTGAATAAGATAAGTACATGGTTTTCTATGACAATCAAAGTGCTATGGATTTGAGAAAAAATTCCATGTATCATTCCCACACCAAGCATATTAATGTCAGGTATCATTAGTTGTAGAATATGGTTGAGGAGCAACTAATAAGGTGAAGAAGATTCACATTAATGATAATGGTGCCAACATATTAACAAAGGTGGTTCCCAGAAGTGAGCTTTATAGTAAGCTCGTTAAGATGGCTTTCAAGTGATTAATGGGGTGGCAAATTTCTCCTCCAAAATAGGTTGTAAAGGGAGTTTGTTATAGGTTCCTCCCTATTTTATAGACATTTGTTTGTTTAATTCCACTAAATATGGACTCCATAGGTCTTAGCTATCTTCATAGATCAAAAGGAACAAAGTTTAGGTAAATTTAAGATAGAAAAAGATGATTGAAAGTTATTTCTGAAGGTCACACCCATATCTGGAAGGCATATGACCATATCCATGGTGGACACATCTGTGTTGATGACCATATAAGCTTCTGTAACTATGTGTAAGTTGAAAGGTGATGATTCAAGATCAAACATGTTAGAGTCAGACATGGTTGTGTAAGTGGTAGACAAGGTTGTGTCCACTGACAATGTAACTCATTTTAACATTGTAGCTTTGCGATGTTAACATGTAAAGCTTAAAGGTCAAACATGGTCACCATACACATTCATATGGGCGACCATGTGCCATATACAAAACCTTATCTTCAGAGTTTAACGATAAATTTGATAGGCAAAATTTACATGAGACATAATCACTCGACAAAAGAGGAGTTTTAAAGTCTAAATAGTATTCATCAACTATAGTTTTATTAAAGTTTGATCTTTTGGATTAGTTGGGATTAGTATTGCTACATATATATGTGTGTGTGTGGGTGGGTGGTGTGTAGGTGTCAATTTGTACTCAATCCTAGAGATTTTTTAGAGAAATCAAGAGAGCAATAAGAGAGCTAGCTAAAGAGAGAGCAAAAAAGAGTAGCTTTAGTTATCTTCTGAGGTGTTCTTGATTGAGAGAGTCGTAAAGCTTTATCGTTTATATCTTTTATTTGATTTAGTGGATTTTATTATCTGTTTGTCTTGTAGTTTTTACCTCTACACTAGAGAGTTTTTCACGTTAAAATCATGTCTTCGTTATCTGCCAGCCATCTTTATCATTTAAGAAGTTTGTTATTAGTTGAGTAATCTTAGAGATCCTTCGAGGGTTTTTCTTAAAGCCCCAACAAGTTCTTCCTTAGCATGCAAAATAATATATGAATTTCGATAGTCATCTTTGCTTCTCACAATGATTTCCTTTTATAGGTTATAAATTATTAAATACTCCTTCCCTCAATTTCTCTTAATTTTTGTTTTATTTTTAATTTTTATCAAAAATTGATTACAAATATATTCTATAGTAATTTACTTGTTATAAATGGAAAAAAACAAAAATATTTACTTGATCACGTCTTAATCAAATAGCCTACCATATAAATTTAGAAATTAACATCCAAGCTTATCTCCACTATTAATTATATGACGTTGTGGTTCAACTTTCAAAATAATAGTTTAGAACATTAATATCTTTGCTATATACATTATTTTTATGTAGTTTAATGATAATTGATGATTGAACTACATGAAAATTATTAAATGTAAAATATAATCAAAAGATTTTTTTAACTAGCTACTGGCTTTAATAAAAAATCCAATCCTCAATCTAAATGGAGATAAGTAACCAGAGCCAACCTAGTCAGCCATATATAATTTTTTAATAAAAATTTCAAAAACGACATCATTTTTAAAGTAAAGGTCGAGTCATGGGTGGAGCCAGTCTAGCGGCCACAGGTCGGGCCAGGCAAGGCTAGCAACCACGAGCCAATCATGGTCGACCCGATCGGGCCCCGTGAGAAATACATTTTTACTTTTTATGAAAATTAGTTTACAAATATATTTTATATCTTAAAATTTTAATTTAAACCCTGAAGATTAAGTAACATTAAAATAAAATTTAATAATTTAAAACTATTTTATTTAAATCCTAAGAACCTTAACTTTTTTTTCAGATTTCATGCATATTTTAACTTTAAAGTGATCAACATTCATTTGGCAAATTACTTCATTGCGGAACAAAACTGTTACCCTTCTTTATTGCCTCTACTCTATTACTCATCTCGTAATATCTCTCAAAGCCCTTCATTTATCTATATAGAAAATTCATATAGTTTATAGTAAAAATAGCTTGATCCATTAATGCTTTTGATTTTGTATTTAAAGTATGTTATAGTAATCCTAACTTGGTTATGATTAGTGTTGCTTTTAGAAGGTTTAGCCCAAAAGGTTTCTTCTTATTGTTAATTTCTCATAAACCCTAAAGCATCAATGGACTTACAGGAACATATGATGCAAAAATTCTACTTCTTATTAGGTTATATTCATTCTCACTAAAAAAAAAGGAACAATTTTAAAGTGTTTTTTCTTTAAATTTTTTTAAGAATGTAGTTAGACAATGTCACACCATAGGAAAGTGATTTTATAAGTAACATCACACGGAGAGAGGGAGTGACTAAAAATGGTGTTCCGACATGTCCTCTCATATTGAATGCTTCATTATGGTACTAGGTATTCTAAGAATTGTTGAAAAAGAGAAGGATAGCTCTTAACATGTTATTTCTTAATAGGCTAGTAAATTCCAAGTTAATTGACTAAATGTAATACTGCTTATGATATTATGCATTAAATTATCTAAGTGGAATCAACTTATATTGACTCTAAGATTTAGTGAACTATTCTTATTAAGATTAATCACTTTTTAAGTAAATCCTTGCCATGTACTCCTAATGTGATTATGGTTAATTATGCTTTTATTATCTTACTTTATGTTAGATGTATTTAAGGTGTATGTATACATGTACATATACTCATTTATGTTGGTTGTTTCAAATGTATAAGTATATTCCTTTAGTGGAGAGTTTTAATCTAGTACTTAACACTATACTAGTTAAGAGGTCTAATATGGTACTAAGTGAAGAAAAAATTCATGTTAAAGGAGTGGGTTCATTGAGAAGTGATGTTTAGAATCACTTTAATAAGGCTATATCAAAGGAAAAATATAAAAGGTCGAATGTAAATATTATCACAAGATGTTGTTCAAGAGTTCAAAATGTGGAACCTCTTATTTAAAGAGATATATGGAGTCATATAATAAAAACAAATAATATCATGAGGTTAAACATTTTTACCCCTAACCTAATGAGAAGGAGAAATGAAATGATTTCCAAAGATTAAAGTTTTTGATAAATAAGATTATCATTATTGATGAACAACCACTCTCCATTATTGATAGCAAAAATTTTATAATGTTGCTCACCTTACTCCAACTGTCCTTCAAGATCCCAACTTAGAATACCCTGAAGAAAAAATATTTTTAAGATATACAAGTATTAAAAGAAAGAAATATTAAATATATTATTGATTATTAACGAATGGGTAGCCATCACATCAGATAAGTAGACAATTAATAAGTTATATAGTAGAGAAGACATACTATACTAATAATGACTGGACTCTATACAGTCGACTACTGAGGTAAATTATATTCTTTAATATTATTATTATTCATTTATTAATTATGTTATAATTGATATTTGTTCATATTTCTAAAGGGTATCATTATTTATGTGTCAGCACCATATACAAGTAAAAGATTGAAAACCGTGTTAGTGGATTATTTAATGGATTAGAATATCGATACCAAGCTATTTACTATAACACTCAATAATGACAACACAAATGATGTGCTGATTAAAAAGTTGAAGAAAAAGTTATGACTTGGGAGCTCATTGGTTAGTAAGAGGTTACTCCATATGCTTCGTTTTGTATATATTGTTAATTTGATTATGATGGAAAATTTGGAAGTGATAAAGGAAGAGGTAAATTTGATCTTGGATAGTATATATATTAGAGTGTAAAACCAAAAAGAATTGAAAAATTAGAAGAAATTGTATGACAACTAGTCATTTCGTGCATAAAGAAGATGGTTTTGTCCTACCATATTGAGTTCAACATTTAAGATGTTAGAGTAGACAACTAAGTGTGATGAGGTGTTTAAGAGGCTGAGATAAAGAGATTATTAGTATACTTGCCTGCAATCAAAAGAGCAATGGGAATTGGCTAAAGCATTTTTTGCAAAGTTGAAAAAGTATTTTATAGTGCTACTGAGTTGTTCGCAGGAACAAAATATCTAACATCATATAATTGCATTAACTGTATTGTAAGATCCAAAAGGATATATCTGATTGGATATTTGATTATAATAAGGTGATCTAGTTTATGGTAAAGTAGATGACGTAGAAGCTCGATTCTTACTAGCTTATAGCTAGATAGATTGTTGCAGTCATTTCTATATTAGACCTGAGATACATGATGGAGAGGGTTTATCTTTATTATGAAATATTTTATGGTGATTAGGCTTAAGAGTATGTTGATGTTGTCAATTATGATATGATTTTTTTTAATAATTATCAACTAAGATTGGAAAAAATCAAGATCATAGTAGTTCAGCTCTGGCTTTAAGTTAAGATTGAGGTTCAACTATATCTAAGAATAGTGTTAAACCTGCATTTGCAAAATTCATAAAGAAAAGGTTAGAGCTTCTTAAGTTATGATAGGGTTAGACAACTATTTGGAGGTAGGTGTTATGACTAAAGTTGAAGGAGTGGAGTTTTATATATTGCTATGATGGAAGAAACATGGAAGTGCATTTTAATCATGCAAGCAATTGCACAAGATCTCATAGTAATTTTAGCATCTACTATTATTTTAGAGTATGCATTTAGTACTGACAGTCAAATAATTAGTCTTCATCATACTCAATTTTATCCTAACACTGTGAAAACCTTTATGTGTGCCCAAAGTTGGTTATAAGTTGAATATATTAAGGGTAAATTTTATTCTTTATGATATATTAATTTGTTTACAATGGTAATTTTAACAATCATAAATTATATTATCTTATATTGTCTTTTTGCTCCAAGCATATTTGTAGGTGATAATTGTCTTCATAAACCACGAGAAGAATTTGGATGAAATCGGGGCATAGAATGAAGATTTGAAGCAACTAAAAGTCTACACGACCGTATAAAGTGACAATGTAAGTCTTTATAAATATGTGAAGATTTGAAATTTTTTATTTTTGGTCATGTGTATTTACACACCCATGTAAGTCTACGTTCTCATGTGAAATCATGAATTCGGGTGTTCTTGGAAATACACAATCACTTACACGCCCATGTAAGTTGACCATGTATAACCCAAACCTAGTTTTACTAAAAAAAACGTAAACAAAGCCAAAAAGAGGGGACCCAAGTTTTAAAGAGATTTTAAGTCGTGAGAAACATAAAGAGGCTACAGTTCTGATCAAAGGGCGAGGAAAACACGAAGATAGAGTCAAGAAATCTGATATAAAGCTTCATTCAATCAAAAATAGCAAGAAAATTCATTAGAAGAAAAAGGGAGATTTAGAATTATGATTTCTTTATTCTCTAGTTGTTCTTTTACATATTTATCTTTTGTTTTTTTTCTATTGATAGGAACTAAATTTGTTTAGTGTCCAGTTATTATGAATTTTAAGTTGTGATAACAATATGATTTCATACTTTATTTAATACAATTATATTGATTGATTTATTGCGATTTAATTATACGCTTTATTCTTATTCTAATATATCTGGAATATTAGTATATGATTTGATTTCATATGACTGAGATTGAGATTGAGATTGAGAAATCTTCTTGTATGAATAGATCTACCATAATTGGAAGGAGTTATAAGCAAACCTAGAGATAGCTCAACATAAAGCCTCTGGATTAAGGTCAAACCTAATAGTAGAATTCATAAATCGATAATGCAATCTTAGGGGTTTTAACTAGAAAGAGTTTTGTTATCAACCGATGGATTAGTTGTTAATAGTCTTAAAAAGATATTAACATAAGATAGAAATTTCCACGATCTAATAATCAATAATATAATTGCATAATAAAGGGTTAGTAACTAAGGATTCTTAGGGGATTCATTTCCTAGACACTATTGTTTGATATTGATTCTTCTTAGTATCTTCCTTATTCTACGTTTAATATTGTTTTAATTATTAGTTTATCTATTCAGTTAAAATTGTAATTAATATCCACATTCTGATTTATAGGTTAGATAATAGAAAAAGAGTAATTATTAGTACTTACATTCCTCGTGGGATCAACTCGTAGTTATCTGTGCTAGATATAGCTACATCATGCACTTATGACATTTTCAATATTTATAAATCTTATCAATCACCAACCTTGATCTGACTTAAGTTTGGGTTCTTACCTCCAAAGCCTGATCAGGCTTCAAGTGAGCCGAGCCCAGGCTTGATCGATATTATTCAGGCCAGCCTCGGCATCGCCATTCATATACTCTTCTACTTAATGCATATATTACCACATTACTTTTTTCCCATATTATAAATAAATCTATGGAAGAAATTTATCAACAAAAGCTAACCATCTAGCATTCATTTTAGTTCTAACCATCTAGCATTCATTTTAGTTCTCAACTGTTTTTGACTTCCTAAATATTTCAAGGCTTCATCAATGTTGAAAACAAATTCCTTCCTATTTAAATAATGTTCCCATATTTTCAATGCCTTCATGATAATATAGAATCATTTATTATAGGTAGTTTGTTTTTTTCTAGTGCCACTCAACGAATTGCTAAAATAAGCTATTAGCCTCTTTTCATTGGATAAAACAACCCTAATCCCAACTCTATTAGCATCACACTTAACCTCAAACAATTTGTCAAAATTGGGTAAGACTAAAATAGGAGTAGTATATAACCTTTATTTAATAATAATAAAATTTTATTCTTGTTCCTCCTCCCATTTACATTTTCACCTTTTTAAGTACTTAGTTATAGGAGCCATAATGTTATTAAATTAATAGATAAACCTCCTATAGATTGTTGTTAACCATTGAAAACTTCTCACATCCCCAACATTATCAAATGTTGGCGATTTCCTAATAGATTTTATTTTATCTTCATCCACCCTAACACCATTTATTCTCATAATGTACCCAAGAAATAAAAAAATTTCGGTTATAAATATGCACTTTTTCAAATTAACATATATTTTTTAATCTCTTAATGTTTTAAACACCTTTCTAAAGCTCATTACGCTCATCAATAGATTTATCATAAATAAGGACGTCATCAAAATAAAGTAGAATAAGTTTACCTATAAAAGCTAGTAGCACTTGGTTTATAAGGCGCATGAAGGTAATTAGTTTATTGATTAACCAGAATGACATAACCAATCATTCATATAATACATGCCTGGTCTTGAATGCAACTTTTTGTTGCTTTCTAAACATTATCCTTATTTGATGTAACATGAATCTCATTATTATAATCTCATTATAATTTTATTTGCAAAATATATTTATCACATATATTATATCTTATATGTTAGTTAATTAAACAAATATCCATATGATAAAGAATGCCTCCAATTAAAAATATCACGTAATCTATAACCAATAAGTTAATTGTAGGGTATAAACAACCAATCTTCCACTTGCACTAAGCTAATTGCTTAAGTATCTTTTATCATATCATCATATGACTGTCGTGCTACTATTGGGATAATGATTTAGTGAGATAAATTTACGAGACTCTCTTTAGTAAGTGACAGGTTGACATTATATAGAGTATTTGGTGTTGATTTACTTGGAATTTCATACCTTTATAATGTATTCTATATGGATTTTATTATTTTGTTCTATATTTAGTTTAAAAACTAGAGAAGTTTGAGAAATAAAGCATAACAAAAGTGCCTATCTTTTTTAAGGTCTAAAAGATTATATACAATATAAAACTAATGTTAGAGTTGATCTACAAACTTGTCTTTGAATTTATCTCAAAGAGAAGTGAAACAAAACTAGTATCGATTATGAAAAGTGTTAGGAACCAGTGTTCAAATAAGTAAAGATAAAGATATGTGATTCTTCAAGTTTAATCAATCTAGAACTCTATTTTTGTAACTCTGTCTATAAATATTTGTATTAGAAGACCTTCAAGAAAGCTCTAGCGAGTTTTAGCCAGTTATAGCCTTCTTTAATTAGGTTTTTCAATAGTTTTCTTCTTTCATTGCATTAAAAAAGATTTGGGAGCAACAAGTGAAAAACTTAGCGAGAGATGTTCTTCCTTCTCGCTAGTTTTGCGCTAGACTCTCCTTAATTCACCATCTTTCACCTAAACTTGGTTCATTTATACTCCTTCTGGTAACCAGCCTTTTCCTCACTTATCACACATTCTTTCATTTTCTTTTTTTTTCTATTAATAGCTACTACCTCTCAAACCAACAACCTTGCCAACCTGGCTTCCACCTAAGCTTTAAATCTGGAGCAAGACTTTACCCCACTTTTAAACCTTAAATCTTAACCCTCCTTGCTAGTTCACGCCGAGGAGAACTAGGATTCCAACTTCAAGATTGTTTGGAGCAAGGTTGTAGATGATCCAAAGGAGTTTGGGAAGCTTCACTACATTCCTCGAACCAACTTAGATCAACCAGTCATTACTCTTTTGGATGTTCCACACATGGGAGCAAGAAAATGAACCACTTAAATAGTTAAATATTTCCCTGAGAAAAGAATACCCTTCCTGGTAGTAAAAATATGTGTGTTCGGTATGAAATTAAACAAAATAAGAGTTATTCTAGTATTTGGTATCAATTATTATAATAATAAAAATTTTACTCATATTTAGTTATTATATAATT
>JAOQML010000009.1:19980243-19996814 GCA_027568935.1 Erythroxylum urbanii
TTGAATTGACATTGATCCTTCCAGTTGCGACAACATCTGTCGAAAGAGTGTTTTCTGCAATGAAACTTATAAAAAATAACTTGCGAAATAGGATGGGAGACGAATGGATGAATGACATAATGGTGGTATACAATGAGAGAGAAATCTTCAAAAAATTGATAATGAGACTATTTTACAGAGGTTTCAAGTCATGGCGACTCGCCGAAAACAATTATCATCTATTAACTCTAATGTCTCTAAAAATGTGTAAAGACATTGTAATTTGAATATTTTAGTTAACTTCATTTATGAACGTGCTTTGTGAAATTATTTTTTGAATTAATGTTGAATTTGCCGGAAGTCTTCGCTGTCAGTCCATCGCTGTCCAATCAACCCCGACCTCAGGAAATTCCTGGCTCCGCCACTGAGAAGAAGATTGATATTTTGAAGAAAAAAAAAGAGACGAAGGAGAGTTAAAATATGTGATATTAAATACATAATGCAATATAAATATCATTTGAAAGATTGAAGTGCCTATAAATATAAAAAGAAATGCCTCCATACTAGAAGAATGCTACATTGGCTTGCAAACTTGCATTGACTCTCCTAAATAAGTACCTTCTTGTGAGTAATTCATGGTCAGGCTTTCCCATGCTTTGTGGACCTCAAAATTAGGTCATATCTTTATTGAATCACAATTTTAAGTTACAGAACAATCTCTTTATAAAATGTAAAAAAAATGTTGCATATAATTGATATTTTTTCTTTACAGGAAGTTTTATGTATTAAGGATTGAAGTTATTGTTGTTTTTGTTAATATTTGCAATTTCTGCTATGCATTACATATAGGCATCTAAACCTTTGCTTAGAATTTTAGTGGAGTGGTAACATTTTTTAGTTTTAGGATTGGCAGTCTTTCTCTAGCTAGTATAGATGCAAGGTAGTTTCAAAACAGGTCATATAATTTATCGCAAAATTAAATTATTGAAGGTCTTAATAATTGCATGTTATAGATTCAAGGTCCATTGTACTATATTCTCGTAGGGAAAAGACAAGATGGGTCAAGGAGACCAATTTGGCAGGGTAAAGATTTGCTTGCCGGGCCAAAACTCAACCGTAGTGGCAAAGATGTCTCGTCCAGATTACTATAAATTGATATAATCAATGTTTCAACGCTAGTTAACATTTAAAAAAAAAAACTTATATAGTCCTGATATTCGCACCTCCATTAGTTTCAGAAACACTAAAAAGGTATAGTGATTTTTACACGTTTATGAATGATGGTTTTCTTGAATTATAACAGGTTTATGCCTGGAGAAAGGTATTTGTTACATCCGAAGTCACAAGAAAGCATATGTTTTAGAATGATAGCTCTTTAGATTAATGGCATTGTCCGTCTGATATGGACTGATCAGGAAGACACATGCGGGTCTAATGATAGTAAAATTGGAGATGGTTTACTAATTGCTCGACCAAAATTTGACAAGAAAATGGACCAATGATTCGATATCTGGTCATGGCTATTATGAACTTTCCAAGTCTGAGATTCACAGGTTCAAAGCACCAAATACATAAAAGTGAGAAACTGTAGCTGCTAATATGCAATAGCAGTAGGAAAGCATTTCATTAGGAGTGCACGTTGTTTTAAGTAATAATGCACCCATGAAAATTGGTGCTCCCACCTGTCTACCAACAGTCTAAACCCTTAATAATATTAAACTGGAACAATGGAGCATTATTTTTATTGCTACTTCACGTTATTATAGTAGGATCGAATCAAGGAAAGCAATCTAGTTCGTTTGGAGGGCATGTAAATTAGGCCCTTGATAGATGAGATATGCCTCACTTTATCTTGTCATGAAGATACTGATGGGTCCATCCCACACTCTCGCTATCTTCATATGTAACGTATCCCTCTCAAATGGAGTAGACCTTCCAGAAGTTTGACATGACACCATATAATTGAAGCAACTGCTTTGGTATGTACAAGCTCGTGAAGAAGAGCTACAGCATTTTATAGGGGTTCACAATCTTTTTTAGTGAATCATATCATCAATCTAGTGTTGATAATTTAATATTTTCATATTAAACCCAAGTTAGGGACTAGCTGCACATGGTGGCAAAGTCGCAAAGTCAAAGTAAGAGCGCTTCAACATATATATTTTTATATATTAAGCACGTTCGATCAACATGACGAGCGTACGTTATGTCTTGGGAGAGATTCAAACATATATAATAAACTAGAAGCGTGATATTTGTTTGGATTCCATTCCTTGTCAAAACGTCTCTTAAGAGGAGACGGGATTGTGGACAAGATTTTTCAAATAAAGATGTGCTTATTTGTTGTGAAAGGGATAAGTTCAAATTGGTTGTTTATTTTTCTAATTAAAGTATTTGGTTAGGTGAAATGTGTTACCTCGTAAGAAATACCTTTAACAAGCCAATAATGGAGGATGTGAACAAGATCAATAATTAACTCTCATGAACAAACTTAGATGGAATCCAAGGATAGATTTTTTTATTTTTTGAGTATATATTATTAAATATACCTAATACTTTAAAAAAATGCTTATTTTAAATATATTATATGATGAATCAACTATTCAAAATTATGTGATTGACTAAAAGGACAGAACAAGAATGTATACAAGTTATGTTCGACACAACATTCATTTAGGATGGAAACGACCGCCAGTTTTGCAATTTCCATTTTATATGCCTCATGGACCTAAACAAACGGAGAAACTTAAAGTAGAAGTCTATAAATATTAATTAGTATGCTAAGATAACAATGGCATTAAAAAAGGTTTTTCTAACATGAAAAGAAAACCTACTCCCACCAATCCCTGGAAATATTCAAAGATTTGACCAAAGTTGGGCAATATGTACAAGATAGGCATCAAAATTGGAAGGATAAGTGACCATAGTCAAAGTATCGAACTCTGTGTCCACAAACCGAGCTGGTAACGAAGACAATGACTTTGCGGAAAAAAACAAAAACATCTATGTATTTTAACATGTTTATCTGTATCTTCTTGTCTCATCTTTTCGAGCTCCCAAACGTATCCAAGAAGGCAAATTCTAGTCAAACACCTAACTCATTTATCTAATCTTCTGGTCTACGGTAGTACTAAGCAGGATACTTGTTATTATTATTGGTATGCTCCATATATACTTTTTTATCAGAAGACAAATCCCAGAATATTCTTAATTACAAACAGCGTTCAAATAAAGATTAGCATAAAATTTATATAATATCGTAAGAACATTATATATGAAACAACGGTTAAGTTTCCATGTCATTTGTTTTAATAATCGAATCGTTAGTCATTTAAGTTTCCAATGAAACCTCAAAAAGAATGTGTAATCTGATAAATACATAATAAAAAAAACACGTGTAGTTTTATACGGTGACGTACAAATCGATTCAAAATTGGCGGTGGAGGAGGCCAAACTCTGCGGCGCAAACTTGGGCACGTGTTACGGTACGAGTAGGAGCATGGTAGAGTGTCAGATCAGCCTCGTGCATCCGTGGCGGTGCATGTGTAGGGCCCGCGAATAAATACGTGTGAGATACATAACGGCCAACGTCCCCAACGGCCCTGCCCATCGAACTGTGTGTATGCGGGAAGTCACAAAAGATTAAATATTTATATTTTTCTTTAAGAATAGAACCTCAGTTAGTATTTATTGAACGTACAGTGAGGAAATGTATATATTTAACATTTGTATGGAATGAAGCTAGGGTTTATAGTGATAAAGGAAAGTCTCTGGTAGTTTTAGAGTTTTTTACGTAGACTGGAAGTTAACCACATTAAATGTGATAGGTTTATGGTGATGTCAATGACAATGAATGGGAATAGGTATTTGAATTTCTGATAGCTGTGAAAAGAAAAAGACATGTCTTGTATGGGTTGGATATACATTTTCTTTCTTCAGTATATTGAAGCCGAATAGGGCATATAAAAATTGGGAAAAAGAGAGAAATATACATATATATGGGGGGTTTTGAGTTTTGACAAGTGAAACAAGTACAAGTAAACATATGAAATGTTTAACCAGAGGAAGACAGGAAAGTAAATGTATGGAGGGAACTAGGTCAGAAAGAAGTGAGAAAGCAAATAATTGAATTGAGGCATGCAAAGGGGTGAGAATGAATTACACGCAAATTATGTCAGCGTGCGATCCCAACACTAGTGGGGGCACTGGTGTGGTTCCACCGCACGTTTGCCATCAACTTTTCCAAATTTCGTAAAGAGAAATCCGTAATCTTTCCCCTTTTTCCTTTTCTCTCTGTTTTTGCTGCCTTGTGGGTTCATTTCATCACCCTCTCTCGCTTTTAAAGATATACAAACCAAGCAGCTTCTTCATTATCTGCACAACATCCATATATGTATCCAACTACAATGACATCTTAATCCCATTTCAAGTTATCTCCCTTTTGTCTTTTCTATATAATTTACTTCTTTTTCTTAGTGATCAAATGCCTTACCAAAAGTTAGACCAATATAACATCATTCCCGTGTATTCTTTCACCAATACTAATAAAATTTTTAAATACAGCTCCTATTTGTTTCAATTATTGGCAATTACGCTTATATCTCCTATAATCATTATAATTGTATTTGTATTTATGATTACATAATAACTTATAACTCACAACTTAAAATGTTATTATAAAACATACGTAATTCAAAATTAAATATTTTAACGAGTGGAAGTAAATAAGGTAATCCACACACCAATGTTGTGTATGGTCATCTCCAAAAAAGAGATGCTTTTAATTGGAAAGTGAAAACAGAATCTGTTAATATCTTGTACAGGATTCATTTATGTCCACATGCACATGCGTGAAGACACTAAAATTTTTATTTCACAAGCCGTGAGCATCTCACGGGTGGCTAAACCCAGTTCACACTTGGAAACGAGTTAATCAAGCCAGTCAAGAGTCTAGGTATGAAAGGGTCGAACCACTTAGGTTGTCGGTCAGCATTCCACTCCATATCGAGGCTCGTGCGTTGAATTTTCAGACCGGAACTGATAAAGTCCGTACAAAATGTCGACCTACATTTGCCGGTCATTGCGTCTACCGTTGCCATCTCAAGACCAAAACCTCATAACACACAGCCTCATAAATGTTCACTTTCTTCAACATACGCTTTCTTTCTCTCTTTGATCCACACACCTACCTACCGTAAAAACCTGACGACCCAAACACTAGACTATCCATCTATATTGCAGCGTTTATCTTTTGTCTCCTCTTATCTATAGGTTTTTCATGAAGTTTATGGAAGTGGTTTAATTGAGCTATGGGAACAAAAGAGGTAAAGATAGAGAACGCGGTTGGCTCCTCTACATTTCCTGACCATGTGCAGAGCATTTACCCATTACAGGGCGTGTTGGAGTTGTGTGAGGGAGATAAGAGTTCATTAGGGTTCATGGAGCTACTGGGTATGCAGGAATTTGGTTCTTCTCTGTTTGATATTCTACAGGTGCCATCCACAGCGCAAGCACCGAATCCACTTGATAAGAAGATGGAGTCGTCAGAGTTGTTGAATAATCAGCCTGCAACACCTAATTCTTCGTCGATTTCATCGGCTTCTAGTGAGGCCTTGAATGAGGAACAAGTTAAGGCTAGGGACAATGAGGAAATAGAACAGCAAAAGACCAAGAAAGAGTGAGTCTTTAATGGTGACTTCTCTTCTTTTTCTTTTATGTTTAGAAGAAACCTCATTTGATGAAAAAGATAGGGTTGCTATATACTTGATATGCTCTTGTGTTTTCCGTATAGTGGCGTGGCCATCCTCATCTGGAATGTGATCAAGAACAGGAGTATACATGTGTGTTTGTGCATTGTTAAGTAAAATTTGAACTTGAAGATTGATGGCTTCTGCATGTTCTTTTTTCTTTTTTTCTCTACTTGCTTAAAGGCTGAAACCAAAGAAGACAAATCAGAAGAGACCGAAAGAACCAAAGTTTGCATTCATGACAAAGAGCGAGGTTGATCATCTGGAAGATGGGTACAGATGGAGAAAGTACGGACAAAAAGCTGTGAAGAATAGTCCTTTCCCTAGGTACTATACTTTAACTTGGATCTTATCACATTTACTAATCCATTAAAGTTTGAAGTTGAGATTTTTGATAATTTCGGAAGCTAATGCTTCATTTGTGTTGATTTAGGAGTTACTACCGTTGCACCGCCGCATCATGTAATGTAAAGAAGAGAATTGAAAGATCATTTACTGATCCAAGTGTAGTCGTGACCACTTATGAGGGCCAACACACTCATCCAAGTCCAGTCATGCCTCGCCCAAGTTTTATCGGAGCACCACCAGAGTCTGGTTTCTCCACAACTCCTTTTGCTACGCCAGTGCAAAGAAGCAATTTCTCGCTCTATCAACAGCACCAGCAATCATACGGTAATAGTCTCCCTCATTTGGGTTTTGGTTATAATGGGACTTCTTCTATTGTTAGTTCATTGGGTGAGAGGCGCTTTTGCAATGCACTAGGGTCCGCTTTGGCCAAGGATAATGGTCTTCTTCAAGACATTGTCCCTTCTCGTATGATAAAGGAAGAGTAATTGAGAGCTTCAAATTACTTCTTTTGTAGCTTCCTCACACTGACTTGTAGATGAAAGACTTTTCATTATATTATCAGTATATGTAATCACCTTGCTGATAGGTGATAAACTCAGAACCCTACTTGCTCAGACAGAAACCCGGATTAGACCATTGTTACATGGGTTCTTCTTCGTGGCTGGAGCTGACTTCTATAGTATAATTAAGTTTATATGTACTCGTATCAGGCCTTCTTCTTCTTCGTCTTCTTCTTCTTATTATTTTTTAAATGCATGTTTTTGTTGAAGTAGAGGATAAGATGATTTAGATATTGGGTTTTCACGCCTTAAATGCTTGTGGCCCTATCTTTTTGTCTGGTACCATTTGTTTTTGGTGAAGAAGGAATGTGCATTTGTTTTTGGGGTTTCCTTCAGTTGGTCATTTAATAGAGGGAGAGCCTAGTCTAGTTTTTACCTTGTCTAGGAATCCACAAAACGCTTCCTAGGAAATGTGGAGTTTGATAATGGCAAAATGTTTTCGATCTTGTACGTAGTTATGACCTAAGGTAATGAAAACTGATTTACAGCATCCTTTTCGAGCAGTTTGTGTACTGTTTATGGAGAGATGTTTAAATGGCATCAGAATTGAGTGTGATACCTAGATTCCATCAAAGGGTGGAGAATTAAATAAAAGTTTGGAAAAAGAAACCTTGGATCATTTTAAGGTTCCTACATGGTTTCTACATTTAATAATTCGGCCCAAAAAAGTAATTCAGTTAGGGGCTGGTGCGTATTGTTCTCAGTTCTCTTTAACCTGATCATGCGAGTTTTGTCTTTTTTGTGAAATTGAGGCACGAACTTGTATCCAAAGTGTTTTCTTTTGGAATCATTAAGAAGTAATACATATATATTTGTTTTTTAGGCGCATTATTCTTCAAGATGTATCAGATGCTTCAGAAGTTCGTCAATGATTACATTAATTCCTCTCAAGGCAACCAAACGAAAATTACATACTCTTATCATGCTATAGATCAAGTAAGCTGCAATTGAGCATGGAGAACCTTTTTATACACAGGTGTGATCAACAACTGGGCTGGTTTCTCATTGTATTTGCATAAGGTCAGGATCCTGCAGACAGCACTTGCTTGGTCTATGAGCACGGATATCTATATGCTATTTAACAGCTGATAAGAACCCTAATCAATAAAAGCAATTAGCCTAACTCCAACCAATCCTTAAATTAGAAGTGCTAGCCACGGGCATCATATCAACATTGTACAAAATACAGGAAAAGCATTCCCGGGGATATTAAAAGCTATCTACAAAATTATCCTAAAGTTCAGCCGGTATATTCTTAAAAGTTCATGATTAAGAAACCTGCACCTTCTGTAACTGATCAACTTCTACGGCTGAGAAATTTTTAGGCAATGAAAATGGTTGGTGATCAGGCGTTTGCATCTTTGCGTGCTTCTGCATGCGCTGCTGAAACAAGGCAAACTCCTCGGGCTTCTCCCACTACAGGTCAATAATCAGATGGGCTTAGTAATAATAAATTCCACAAGTAATTTTCACCCTGAGAATCTAACATGATTCTACTTAGAAAGTGTCAAGGACGAAATACATAATTGCCATCACCGGGAACCATCCAAATAAGGTGCAACTTGTCAAACAGTTGGAAGTTAAATAGCAGGATGCAATGAAGTAGAGGTTGATAGCTTACACTACTTTCACAAGTGACACAGTTGTAGTAGTACTTGTAACCATCCGGGCATGCATGCTCACTCCAATCACATTCTGGGGAGTCCACTACCTGGGGACTTGAAGTTGCAGCAGGCTCGGTAGGATTCAGAGCAGCCTGAGGATTGCTTTCAGTACTTGGAAACTGCAGGTTATTATCACTCATCACATTTAGTTTGTTAGAGAATCAAGAAATGCCATATAATTCATAATGGAAATATCTTGGAATTTCTCCACATTACGCATGAGATTAAAGGTATCAAGTATTGAACAAACAAGAGAATCACTCTTTTCAACATGGCAGTCGGCATATAATGGACTTAATTGATAAGACTAATTTGCAAATTTTTCTGGTGTCCACATGATGCAAATGGATATAACCAACACGAAGTTGCAGTAAGTGCATCTCACAAGGCATAACAAATTTCAGTTATGGTACATAAAATTAAAAAAAAAAATGATGCAAGATGCATGACTAATAGATCAAAACACATATCTGAACAGGAATACAACACCTCCAAAACCAACTTAATTTAGATAAATCATTCGGTTAAACATTCACAATTATCACCTTTGTGTAAGTCTCCGCATTCTGCAGTTGCTCTACAATCTGCATTTCAGTATCTGTTTGTTGAGATGACATAAAAGATTTCTGAGGAGTCTGTTGATGTGGTTGTGTTTGTTGTGATGACATAAAAGATTTCTGAGGAGTTTGTTGATGTGGTTGTGGCATCTGACACAAATCAGACTGTGATTGCTGAAAAGGAGGTTGTGGTTGTTCCATGATATGATGAGCTAAATTCTCCTGTTTTGCCATGTAGGAAACAGGTTGTGCGTGATAGTATGTTGAAGCTGCTGGGATAGGATATACAGCATGTCCTCCCATAGAATCACCGAAATTGGCTACTGACCTGCAACAATTCAACTCAGGAAAACTTATTCAGCACAAAGGAAGGAGAAACTGAAGCCACGTGTTGTACCTAATGACTGGTTCTTGAGAGCACGAACCAAAATTTGAAGCACCAATTGGACAATTTCCCCTAGAAAAAGACAAATTATTCAGAGTTTGAAATAGAAGAGAGAGTCAGGGAAATTTCCATTGATTCATACAACCTAATCAAAGAAAAATAAAGATTTGGATCCTCAGTTTAGTTGGCCATTCCTTATGTTAACATCAAGAAAATGTAACAAATTTGAAAATTGAATATAGAACTGAATATGGAAGATGTAAACCTTATTTCTCCAGCCCTTGACTTTTTGGGATCCGCAAAACGTACAATCAATGGCAGATCACAACCCTAAAAGTTACCAGGAGAATATATTAATAGCCTAATAAACACCAGAAGGGTTGTAACAATTGAGAACAAGACAATTCCCGTACTTAACTCTCATTGTGAAACTTCCATTTAGTGCTCTAATTGCAGCAACGGCCATATCTCTGCGAGAAAACTTAATGAACGCACATCCTTCAGAAAAAATTGGTCATCATATCAGAACCAACAAAATTATAGCCAACATAGGCATGCATTTCTTGAGACCTCCAAATGTAAATACCCAATCAAGAGTAACTAGTACTGAGACAAACTGTTTGCAGCAGAGAATCTAGGAAAACATGAGAGATATCATCAACAAGGGAAAATAGATAAAAGCATTAAGGGAGTAGCAAAAAGTCCCAGAATTCGCAACTAAGATACTATATGGCCTATCAAAAACGCCCCTGCTGATCCTTGCTTAAGGGAGCACACCTTAGAGCACATCATAGCAAAAATCAGCTTCCTATATGTTATCACCAAAGTATTTAAAGCAAAGGAGAGAAAATTCAAAAGAAACAACAGTTGGACACAGTACCCACCACGACTTTGCTTCAGCTCATCACGTGCAATATATACATCTTCAACAATTCCGAAAGGAGAGAATATCTAGCACAGAAAGGATTTACATTAAACGAATTGCATTCATCAATAGAAACATAGCATAAGAGTACAGTTCCACTAAGTTATTTCCAATGAAAACAAATGAAGATTACAACTAGTACCAAATATAGACACTCGAGCAATTTGCAAATGTGTTTTCCATAAGCAAGACGATGTGATGTCAATGTAATTGCAATGTTTGCATTCTTCAACTCTGGAATCAGTTAATCCCACATGGAAGATTACTTAATTAATTAAATAATAATGGACAGTCATTCCTCATTTGCCATTGCGTGCATTCACAGGCACACACATATTCTTCAATTAGATCCATGTTGAACCATTCACAAGGAGGGCCAAGACTTGAACATAAATGATCAGCTAATATGTTCCCATTATTCAAGAAAGAAAATAAAATGAAAGAAATGATGGCTCATACTTCCTCAATTTCCTCTTTTGAAGCTTGTTTGTTCACACAACCAACATAGAGTTTGTCCACAAATGCACCTACCAAATAACAATATAAGGAATAAATACAGAAGTAGACGTAATAGGGTTTCCAGCAGAAAAATATAAGAAGAGAGTAAAGAAAAATATTAGCAACATAAAGTCAATGAATAAGCTCAATGGTATGCTTGATTGTGCGACTGACATTTAAATGCAAGCATGGAAATTAATACCAAGTACAATGGGAAAGCACACAACTCATGTAGCTATTCCCCTCCCTTACCATGACGCTCCCGTTCACCATCAGCATACCTCACTTTGATTGGAGCTGCTAGCTGAATTGAAACCAATCTTCAATCAATGAACAACTTAAAAGCATAAGTTCTTGACAGAACTAACAGCTAATTTACTTACCCCAGGAAAAATGTACTGGCTATCTAAAGCCTTAATAGCCCTGTCAGCTTCCTCTAGTGTCAAATATTTAACAAAACAAAATCCTGCATGAGTACACCTACAACTTTAAATGATCTCCCACAGATATGTTCCATCAACAAGGCATCAAAAGTTAGTTTTTACTGGGTACATAACAAGGGGAAGAATATACCAAATGTTAAAGATGTGAAGATTAAGGAAAACACACATCACTAGAAGGGAACAAATGTTACAATCTAGTTAGCTATACCAAATTCCGATAAAGAAATTCATACTAACATTCATTTCTAAGAGTATGTCTCTTGTGATGAGTTAAAGGCAAACAATACCATGCTGCAACTGGGGAAGAATAAAATGGACAGATTAATCAAGCTTCCACGTTGGAAGAAGTGCTAGGCTATAGTCATCACAACAATCAACAGAATATTTCAATAGTCGATTGGATTGATTCTGAAATGATCACTATGATAGATGTTCCAGTAAAGACAAGCAGTAATATATTATCAATTCAAGTACCTTGATCAGGGCTAATCCACTTATCCCATGGTATAATGACCTCAACAACACTACCGTGCCCTTCAAATAATGTGCGGATCTAGATGAAAAGTTATAATCAAAAGTTTGAAAATTGGCAAGCATTTAAAAGTCATCCTTATACTCAGTTTTTGCTTGATATTTGAGGAAAAAAAAAAAAAGAAAGGAAGAAAACAGATGTATCAAATAAAATGAAAAACTAACTTCTAATTCAGTTGCTGTCCGTGGAACTGGTGCAACATAAAGTTTCGCATTACAGCCGCCATCGTTGCGACCTGAAAAGAGGGAAGGAGAAAACAAAGCAAAATTCATAAATTCAGCATAAAAGAAGCAAAAAAATGCAGCAAACATCAAGTTACAGAAAACAACCGAATATTGTTAAAACTTTGTTTCACGATAAGGAACATTTAACAACCCAAAAGAACATATCACACCATGCAACTTTAGAATCAATAATACGCATTTACAATAGAGAGGTGATAAATGGGTCGGTTACCCGGAGAAGCTCCACGATACCGTCCTCTTTTTCGGCCGTTGAACCGGAATCCTCCTCCGCCACTGCCATGTAACTCAACCGGCGGACCACTCATCTGGCAATTAGAGTCATAATTGGAATAGTAATCACGGTTGTTGTTGTTGTTGAATTGGTGGTACTCCTGATTCTGGTCGACAAAGTTGTCTTGATGATATGGGTAGTGCTGGTGGTGGTAGTTCGGCGGTTGGTGGCCGTTGTGGTAATACTGGTACTGATGATTCTCTCCCATCAGCTGAACCCTAATCCTAGAACCGGCGGTCTATCGGAAACAGGTCTGAAAGCCTAAGATTGATCACGGAAAGGTTCAAAAAAATGAGCGTGTGTGCACTCAAAGCACGGGATTATTAGTTTATTATCGTCTAGGCAAACGTAGGATCCAAAACTGTGACGTAAATTACACTCGCGGTGAAATACAAATTTTCAAAAAATTTTAAAAAGCAAAAAAATGAAAAAAATATAATTTTTTTTGTTTCTAATGATAAAATCTTAAGCTGCAAATATTAAAAAATTAAATTTTATTGTTAATAAATATTTACAAATTGATTTTAACATATTCAATTTTTATACTAAATTGTAATAATGATTATTAATTTTTATATTAATTTTCAAAAAAGTTAAAAGTTGATTGAGTGCAAAATATACCAGAAATTCTTATCAAATCAATTTCATTATCTATTCTTTTTCTATCAGGAAATAAAGTGCATTTTAATATGAAAGAATATTTGATTGAAATTATACCTAAAAAGGGTTGATTTCCTGTATGCTAGATCATAAATCTTTCTTTTTATACATATGAATACAATTAAGTACATAATCATATCTTCTAAAAAAATTGTCACTAATAAGTTATGGCATGGTTAAAGTTTTGGACAAACAATTGATCACCTCAGACCTTCTAAGGAAGAGAAAACATGTGAGAGATGCGGAGGTGTTGAATTTGGATGAGAACCTACGTCACAATAAATTAACTATATTACTTCCTCACTAATAGGAATACATTACAAACCATAGCAAATCATTTACCAAGTCTAAATTCAGTTGTAACAAACCTCTAAATTCAATTATAACAAACCTGTATTTTAGCTTCTCTAGTTACTGTTTCTATTATTATACGTACTATTAATACTGCTTGTACATTCTATGATTTATACATAAGAAAGCAATATTTGTCTCTTATTCTTTATGGTATCAGAGCCACGAGCTCACTGCTAAATCGTTTTTGATCCTGCCTTGATTGCTGAGCACTCTGCTCGAGAACCCCTGAGCACTCGCCGCTACTGAGTGTCTGTTCGCTTTGTTGTGACCTCTACCGTGCACTACAGTTTACATCTCTGACCCTGTCCTTGTCGAGTGTCTTCTCCTATCACTCAAGAACAACCTTGTATCCGTCTACCATCATCTAAGCTATTGTCGAGCACGACCTACTTGCTCGAGATCACGTTCACATAGCTCTAGACAACTCTTCATCGTCAACAACGATTGACTTCTCATCTTCATCAAATGTTATCATCATCAATCCTGGTCTGTCGTTGGACGCCAAACTCACCGGCGTAATACGTCAAACTTAAACCGTTCATCCAGTCACATGGTATAACCCTCCAAACTACCCCGCCCCACACACCTAAAATGAATGGTGCTTCTGAAAGTCGTCATCGTCACATCATTGAAACAACCAGAGACCTACTACATCAGAGTAACCTACCTCCCACTTTTTGGTCCTTTGCAGTTCTTACATCTGTCTACCTTATCAATTGAATGCCCTCACAAATCCTTTCCATGAAAACCCCGTATGAAACATTGTTTCGTCAATCTCTATTATATGATCACCTTCACTCCTTTGGGTGTCAGTGTTTTCCGTGGCTTCGTCCTTATACCAGTCACAAACTACAAAACAAGTGTACTCTATATATCTTCCTTGGCTACTTTAGGTCTCAGTTTGCCTACATCTGTCTTGACCCCAAAACTCACAAACTTTATGTATCTCGTCATTTCACCTTTATTGAAGATCAATTTTCGTACAACTCCCTAATCACTTCTCCCACCTTGTCAGACTCCACAACCTTGACCTCCTCTCCGAAGCCCTCCTACCAACTACTTCCAGTGGCACGTTCTTCGACACCACTATTGATTGCTTTTGTGGTAACTTCTCCCCCACCACCTACCTCGATGTTAATGGGCATTTTATAGTGATTTTAGATACATAATTTGCTGAACTTTTGTCCATTTAATGTTTAAATTTCACTAATTAAGAGGTATTTGTTTTAATTTTAGGCACATATTGGATTTGGAATGTTTAAAAGCACAAAGCAAGATAGCTGGACAAAAATGAAAAATGTTGAGCCCAAAATGACGTTAAATAGAGAGGGACAAAGAAGAAATTAGGCAGCCCAGTGAAACGACAAGGCAGAAGCAGCCAGAGCAGAAGGCAAAAGAGGGTTCAAAACGCACCCACAAGAAAAAACGAAAACGTTTTCAGCCAAGAAAAAGGGGTTTTGTGCGTGAATAGAAGACTTTTATTTGACATATCAGTAACGAGGAATGGAAAGAGGCTGGCGACGTCAATATAAAGAGTGTGACAGTGGAAGAAAAAAAGAGAGAAGTTGGCAGTGCAACACAGAAAAGGTAGCGTGAGTAGCGTGAAAGAGGAGTTTAGCGTGACAAAAAAGAGAGCTAGTGAGAAAAGAGGTATTGTGCGTGAATTAGGGTGGACAAAAAACCTTATTCATCACATCAATGAATAGGAAAGATAAGAGAGGCTGCGTTGAAGTGTAGTGTGAGTAGCAACATAGAAAAGAAAGTGCGTCAAATAGAGAAGAGAGCATGCGTTGTTCTAAAGAGGGCTATAGCATAAGGAGAATAGCGTGATAGAGAAGGCTGGGGCTGTGTTGAAAAACATTGGGTGGTGGATGCATTAAAAATTAGAGAAGAGAAGAGGGTGGCGATTGCGAAGAGAACAGTGGCATCTTAGAAGAGGAGCACTACTTTGACAATAGCAACCATATTGGGTGTTCTTGATTTGTTTTTATTCTTTATTTGCTTTAATTTTTGTGGATTTAATCAATGCAATTATATATCAGGACCATGATTTATATTAGACCCCGAATTTTTGGAGCCCAACGTTCAGAGTCATACTTGAGCACCTTACCTTGTGGGGTCCTTTTGATGGAACCTCATTTGTCCTCATAGGTTCGTCGCCATTCTTATAACATCCCACAATTTCTATAATTTGAATACTTGACATACGACAATCTATTCTTGGGTTCAAATCCTCAATCGTCACCCTAAACACATCGCTCGATTTATCTCTTATTTCCATAACCAACTAAGTACATTTCAAGTTCCATTCAAGCCTAAATGTACCATAGATAAGCAATGATAAGCCCACAATATAAAAATGTACATGATTTGGGACAAAAAGCACAACTTTCACTAGGGATGTCAGATTAAGACCATTCTAGGAAAGTTTCGAAGAGAACTTCGATTTTTACAACTTTTGTGAAGACCCTGAAGAGAGATTTTACCATATAGAGGGTCAAAATTTGCACATTTATAAAACTGTCCCGAGAAGGTCCGTCTAATAGACATATGTCCCTCCAAACGGACATGAACTAAGCTGGGGACATTTTCAAACCCGAGAAGGTCCACCTAGTAGACATGAAGTCCCTCCAAAGGGACAAGAATTGAGCAGAAACACTGAAACACCCGAGAAGGTCCCCCCAACGGATATCAAGTTCGTCTAACGGACAGTTACGGGTTAAATTTCATATTTCTAACTCCTACAAGCTATCATGACCCATCTTATGCATATCTATCATTCCTAACTCATTTTCCTCATCATTTTCACTTCCATTTCAATTCAACATCATTTACAATCAGTTCATATAAAATCATTGTTCATAACCAACAAAACATCATTCATGCTTAAACACATTCATCCTCAATTGTTGATCATGTTAAAGCATTCTTCAGAATTCAACACATATTCAAACCCTTTTTATCACTTCATTTCATCTCTTACTCATCACACTAATTCTCCCCCTTAAGACATCCTAATACTCATTTTCTATTAACTCAAGTTAAGAAAAAGTCTATAAAATGTCCAACACTTTCCCTGTGCAGCATCAATAACTGTAAAGAGTATAACTCTCAACTCCGATCTCCAAAAGTTACATACTTTATATCGTTGGAAAGCTGAAAGGATAAACTACAACTTCTAAGAAGACAACTTTCCCTAAATCAGCCTAGATTAATACAGATTGTCCCGTGAATTCATGATACAAATTTTATCCCTATAGATGCTTGAAAATGCAATGTGGAAGCTTGGAAAATCATAAGCAAAGCATACATATATTTCATTAATCTTCAAAAGAAAAGAGTTTTACAAAACTTTAATGGACATTTCAAGACCCAAATACATCATTGGTTTCATAATCCAAAA